>SNQJ01S0024850.1:88554-106183 GCA_010110895.2 Picea sitchensis | reverse complement strand
GAAGAATGGAAAGACATCGTCGATAGCCGATGCTCGACGTGCTTTATCGGAATCAAGGAAAACCTAGAAGGATCGCAACAAACATTCTGATTGCGATAAAAGTTATTCTCGATCACCGATCCCCGATGCGTTTTCGGCATTGAGACTTTTTCAAGGGAGTCAATATGAAAAAGTTCTTTGATAGGTTTATCGTTGACCACCGATCCTATGCACTTTTAGACATCGACAAGCTAAGGTTTTCTCTAGAACAAATAACTGAAGGAAAATCCTGACTCCGATTAATACAAGCGAATTAATTCATCGGTATTCAACACCACGTGTCTTTACCAGGTAAGAGGATCATACGGTCTAGTGCAATCCCGAGTTATCCTTGGTTCCCTAGGTCCGAGTCACACCTCTGAGTAAGCTTTGTCACGTCAACAATGTATGGTAATATCAATCAACATTAGAACTTTTTGTAGGAGGTTATCAGCGAAAATGTTCATAGCAAACCTCTGATCCCCGATCCACCCACTAAGAGAGCGACACGATGGGATGTTTTAGCATTTGATATGATCGGATTTTGATCATTTAAGGAGATAATTAATACCTGATCCCGCATTAGTTTCTACCTCATACGCCAATCAAAACAACCATTTAAAATCACCACTAGACCACATCACCACCTGTGCCTCCATCATCAACCCATGATGAATTTAAGTTCTAAAGATTCGGTGGCAGATTTATTAAAATTCACTCATAACCTGGATTGAATGGCTGATGCGACACAGTAATATATTTCATGTTTAAAATCTCTTGATCCATTGTAAACGAAATCATTCTATGTGTAAGAGAATTCCTAAGCATATAAAGGATCAAGACGAGCAACTCAAAGGCTATATCGATCCCGTGATTATCAAAATAACTAGGTTTTAACAAGCTTCAGAGGTATGTATCCGAGTTTGTAAATTTTTTGGCTATAAGTTTATATGTGAGTTTCTCGGTTTTTACACGGTCCCTTAAAATATGTTTAAGTTGCAG
Source organism: Picea sitchensis (assembly GCA_010110895.2). Taxonomy (NCBI): domain Eukaryota; kingdom Viridiplantae; phylum Streptophyta; class Pinopsida; order Pinales; family Pinaceae; genus Picea; species Picea sitchensis. The sequence goes on along the minus strand of SNQJ01S0024850.1, from coordinate 105,163 downwards.
GAACAATGCCACCAAGAAATCCAACCACCAGATGCTCACCGAGAGCACCAAAGATGAAAGAACCAGAGGTAGGTGAAGGCTCTTCTCTAGGGATTGCAAAGCAATTGGAATACATCTTGACGCCGGAACCTGTTGTTAAGATATCAACGAAGAATGTTTTCATCTAGCCTTCAACCTTTGGCGATACTAAGGAAAGCATCGTGTCCAATATGGTGCTCCCACATTGGGGAGAACTATTTAATAAGATTAGTCAGGAGGAATTCCCAGAATATGTCCCACACAGTTATCTAGACGTAAGGGCACTCAACGTACATGTGTTCCCGAACATCCGACGGTCGTACCTATATATGGTGTCAAGCAGAACCCCCATTTTCCCTTGCATAGAGGTCCTGAAATGGCTCATCGACCACACAGACACACATAAGTGTTTAATCAATGATGACAATGACGAGTGTGTCGGTTTTTTTCTCCCGTTAGAAGTTCAGAAGTATTACAAACTCAGAGACCCCGAGGAGCGGCTAAACATGGACTTCGTCATGAAGTTCTATGAACACCACGACACTAGCTAAGTGATGGCCTCATGGTGGAGGGAGGACAAGAATTTTATCAACCGAAGCACTGGCTAGTATGGGAAAACTAACTTAAGGGAGCCATACGTCTATTTGATGGCTCTCATCTGCCGATTGTACAGAGAGAAATATTGCTCTAGATTTTCAGAGGCATGGATGTATTTGGCATACACAGTTGTGATCATTAGGTGCAACTTCAACTAGGGAGAAATAATCTCCAAGAAACTGAGTATCTTTGTACAGTAGGCCCAGGTGCCAAAGGAAGGGGAAGCACCAACGTTTTACATGGCTTCATACTTGCTCGATTTCATGTGCGCCAAAAACATCTTCGTCGGCATGAATCTTAGTTGGCATGTTGCGGAAATATCATTCCATGTCTAATTCAACGTGCTATGGGAAAACATGTATAATAAATCCTACTCCCTCATCTACGATGAATTCATTGCATGAACTTATTTTATTCTTTTTAAGAAGGAATTCCAGAGGATATTGGTGATAGCTAAGAAGATAATATCCAAGGTAGGCCATTGATATTTGGATGAGCGCGCCACCTACATCAGGGTGCTCATGGCCACCAAAGCACCACATATCCTACAAGCTCATGTCCCATATCGGCTCGTCGTGGGAGAAATATGTTATCAAACCATTTTGTAGCGCTACAATGCCACCTTGGTCAAGGAAAAGAAACATGCCTTCTTACCCTATGGTTTCCATGTAGGGTTTTACTTGGTAAAGGATATCGCTCAAGCCAAATAAGAAGGGTTGAGCCAAGTCTAATTCATATTCCAAATAGGTTGATTCCGTAAGAATGGTTCCAGGGGCCTAGTCTTGCAGCATGCTTCCCAGGTGTTGTCTTGGTGGTTGTATTATCACGACAAGTTCGAAGATGAAGTCTTTACAAAGAACGCCCATGAATGGGACGAGGTGGTGCAAAGGATGGTCGACCCGAAAATGACAAGCTTCAAGGACATGAGCATGGATGAACAAGCAAAAACTATAGAGAATTCATCTCAAGAGGCCCTGAGATCCATGGAAGAAATCAGAGCGGCATAGGCAACAGAGGTGTAGAATAGGGGACTAACTATGACACCGGAGGCACAGGCAAGGGGTTTGATCCTAATGGAGTAGGTGAAATGAGTAATTGATCAGATGTGTAACAACCCGAACCTTGTGGAAATGGAAAGGGTCCCCGCTGACAACCCAGTTGAAAGCGAGGTAGGTCAAAGTGGCCCTGAGATAATACAAATTGACGAACTCGTTGGGTTAGATAACCCTGAAGTTACAATGCCACATGCCAGATCACTAGGGGGCGTTTCAGCTCAACCGTAGATAGCAAGGACATCGGGGAGAGAAATTGCACCAAACCCCCTCCACGACTTAATAACAATATATGATGATGACGAGAGTTCGGAGGTTTCCTTGGTGACTCCGGTGCAAATCACAGAGGAAAAGGAACCCAAGAAGGAATCTTCCCCATCGACTGATGCTAAAATTCAAGGCCTTCCACAAAATGACCAGAAGGATGAAAGTGTCTTACACACTAAGTTACTTGATGTATCAGGGACCTAAGTGGATAGCCCGAAGGATGAGCTAGGGTCGAGTGAAAAAGAAGAAGAAGTTCCACAGTAGGAAATCGACATCTCAACAACCGATTATCAAGTAAGTACCAAGTCTACCCCTGATGCTTCAATTTTAGTTGGTACTTTACTTCCCACTAAGAAACAACTAGAGGTAAAACCTTTGGAACACATAGAAGAGGTTCAAGAACCCAATCTTGAACAAATATACACCATTGGGAGCCTGGGAAACATTCTCACCTAGGGAGATCAGAAAATCCCCGAACCCGTGGATGAGGTTGTTGATATACAAGCCATATCCTATGACCAGAAAAGGAAATCCATCATGAAGAGAACCACCAAGAAGAGGAGTCTTACTATGGATCACTCCATCCTCATCACCAAAGAAGAAAAATTGATTAGCATGGAGCATGCTAAGACATCCGAGCTTATCGACGCAGGGATGGAAATCACAGATGCCACCCTGGATAGAGAGAAAAGGGATAAAGAGGAGTTGCCTGCTGCACTGAACGAGTTGGAACATCTACTCCATTTGGAAAAATATTATCAGGACTCCAAGATGCGAATTATCTACGATGTTCTTAAGATGCGAAAAATATTATCTACGATGTCCTTGAGAAGCGAATTCCAAGACGCCTACAATAAATTCACAAATGACTGCCACCTTTTCACTGTAGGAATAAACGATTTCCAAGAAGACACCCTCATGGTGCTGGTGACATGCAAAGATATGGAAATATGGTATGAGAAAGCACACCAAGTAGTGGAAAGGATCGATTACATCAGCGTCATTCAGCAGGTCTGAGACGTCAAAAAGCACAAGATTCAGGTACTAAGGGATAGCAGCATCGATCGCATAAATAAGTTGGTCGAACACTGGGTGAAAATGGCCCAAGAACCTCATCAGGAAATCCAACAGAAATGGGCTGAGTGAGAAAAGAGTTGGATCAAGATCAATCGGTTGATGAGATACATCGGCCTCCTAGAATTAAGCACACCCAATGACTTTGTCGACTTGCATGACATAGTCAAATTACATGCCAAACAAGACTCATCATGGGCTGCTCGGATAGAAAAGGTGGCGAACATGGCACCAGGTCAAGTGCAACAGTTCATGGAACACCTGATCAAGGCTCAAATCGTGTTGTAGTAGTTAAGTGCTAGAATAGTCAAGTCTTGGGCATGATAAGTAGAGATAAAGGAGATTTTTTCGGCCCCAATGGACCAAAACATATTCCCATATGCCAACACATGCGAGGATATCTTCGTCCAATTGTCGTAGTACAAGAAGATTCATCCACTCAAGTGAAACCATTTTATGACTCTTAGAAGACTTAGTGATTTAAGCGCCATATGGCGATGTTTTGTTTTACTTAGCTTTCACTTTTGATAGTTATTTTTAGTTAATGATATGTTATAAATAGGAGGATCGACCTATTAGCAAAGGTCGATGGTTTTTGCAAAGACCCTCATTTTGGATTTGTAAAGAACTATTTCAGAGCTACCTTAATTGAGGAGTCATGTTTAGGACCAGAGACAAATTTGTGTTTTTCATCAAAAGTGTGTGTGATTGGATCTGAAGAAGAATTATTTCTGATTTTATATCATGAATGGATGCTGCAATGAGTAAGAGCGTCTGAATCTACTGATAACTTATCTGATTCAATATTTTTACAAGTTCTTGTCTTTAATGATGAAAATTAAATCATTGTGTTAATGTGTGATTGATGATTAGAGTTGAGGAAACTATTTTTCTTGCCATCGTTTATTTCATGTATGTTCTCTTCTAATAATCGTATCTCAATCAATTATTGGAACACTAGCACGTTAATGTATTAGTACTAGGCTTGTTGTAGGTCTAAGAATCATTGTCTGCATGCTTGAGCGTGTGGGTTATCCCGAGCTCAACCTTCTTCAGTAGTTAAGTTTTTCCCCTTTGTTACCCATCTGGTTTATACCAACATTTATCTTGTATTGGTCCCACCTATAAGAGAAAATAAAAAAAAAAGAACGTTAGAACCGAAGGAGGAGCTTTCACAAGAAGACATATTGTCAATCACTACGTAAAGCCCATCGATTAATTGGTCGGATCACAAGATCTGGAGAACCATTCCACCATTAAATGTTGTATAGTATAATTGGGCCTCGGTGGCGGGTTTGGTTCCTACTGTTGAGTTAAAGGGATTTAGGACCCCTCAACATGATCTAAATGTTGAGTGTCTTTCATACCATCATAATCAAAAGTCATAATTTTATTTTTAATATCAATGAAAACATAATGTTCATAAGACCAATCAATTCCTAACAGGGTAGGATATGAATCCTTCTCTCCCATGATTTCAATAACTTCAAAATCAACTATTGTTTTAACACCAACCAAATCTACCTCTACATTCTGCAGCCTTCCTACTAGAAAAATACAGTATTAATTTTCCATCCTCACCTAAATAGGATAATAGACCTGCTTGGGTTTCCTCATTGTTGTTTAATTTTAAGGATGATCTCATGCACATGTATTTTATTTCATTTAGCATGTACTTGAACCATAAACAATGTATAAATACTATACACAAGTGTTGCAATAACCAAGATCACAAGAAGAATAATCATTGAAAAGAACACAAGAAGTATCTTGGGAAAACCCTTCTCAAACAAGGGAAAAACCCAACAATTCTTTGATATATTCTCAAGAAAGGATCCCCCACACCATATACCTTATCACACAAGAGGTTTCTTACAAAAACCTAGAAACTAATGCCCAAGAGAGGTGTGCACTTCAGCCATACAAGTGCTTGTTGAAATTATGAGATGACAAGTGAGAGTGTGTGATCCTCAATGGGGATTCACTCTTATTTATACAAAAACTGACACAACAAAATGTGCATCTATTGGCACAATAGGTTCAACCTCATTAACTCAATAATATAATTAATCATTACACAATATTAATTATGTTTCATATGGTGGGGACAACTTGTAACCTTTACATCACAAATTAGGGTTTCAAGTGAATATTACTCTTAGAAAATATAACAAGGATCTCTCTCATCCACTAGTGCTCAGCCACTAGGGACATGTCCACCTGTGCTCAGCCACAGGGACGTCACACTCAAAATATCACTCAACTGATTCCATAGAAGTACCATCTAGAGAACCATCTCAAGCTGACTCAACTAAGTCCATAGGAGTACAAGGCAGAAGACCATCTCAAGTTGACTCAACTCATTCTAGAGGAGTACAAGGTAGGATACCATATCAATTAATCTTAACTCAGTCCAAAGGAGTATACAAGAGACCACACATCATCACAAATCATTCCAGATTCTGACGCACACCCATCACCTGGGCACACCCAACACTTGGGCTCCCTCACACATATGTCTCAACTCAGTCTAGAGGATAATTATATGGAGGATGTCTCATGAAGTTTCAATCAACAAAACTCCCTCTCAGCTAGCAAGGAATTCTCAACCAGGCCAAGTCTCTCACAGAAGTACTCAAACTTTGTCTTGGCAAGTGGTTTGGTGAAGATATCTGCAACCTACTCATGTGTAGAAAGGTATTGCATGTGTATTGATTTCATCTGCACCATATCTATGATAAAATGGTATTTGATCTCAATGTGTTTTGATTTATCGTGAAACACGAGATTCTATTAGAGCTTCACACAACTTTGGTTATCACAATGGATAACACTAGAATCCATCTCATGACCAAATAAATCTTCAAGGATCTTGCGAAGCCACACTGCTTCGCGGACTGCCACACATAATGCTATGTACTCTGCTTCTGTAGTACTCAAATCTAGAGAGCTATGTTTCCTACTGCACTAGGAAACCATGGCAGATCCCAAAGTAAAACAATAATCAAATGTTCTCTTCTGGTCCACTACGCTCCCTGTCAAATCTCTATTGACATATCCCTGTAATCTCATGTCTACACCAGAGGCATATCTCAGGCCATATCTAACTATGCCTCATAGATATCTCAACACATGCTTTGTTGTTATCCAGTGAGTCTGTCTCGACTGACTCATAAAGTAACTGAGTACATTTACTACATAACATATATCAGGTCTGGTGTTAACCAGATACATCAATGATCCAATTAGTTGTCAGTAAATATGTGGATCAATATCGCCTGAATCAGTAGAAGCCTTGTTCATTTTCTTCAGATCCATCACCATCGGTGTAGGCATGGAATCGCAGTCTATCATACCGAATTTGTTCAATATATCCATTGTATATTTTCCTTGGCTTGGGAAAATCTCATCAATCCTCTGCCATACTTATAGTCCCAAGAAGTAGTGCATCATACCCATATCCTTTATCCCGAATTCAGAATTCAATGCACAATTTCCTTCAGAAATAAGAATTTCTGAACCGGTGAGGAATAAATCATCAACATATAGGACCAAAATCAAGAACTCATCACCAACAATATGATAATATAGGTTTGGATCAACAACACTCTTTTTGAAGCCCAAACTCATCAATAATCCATCCATCTTCTCGTACCAAGCATGGGGTGCATGTTTTAGTCCATACATGGATTTCTTCAACCTACACACATGAGATTTTTTCTCATGTATCATGAATCCAACTGGTTGCTTGATGTAAACTTCTTCCTCAATCTCACCATTGAGAAAGTTTGTCTTTACATCCATCTGATTTAGTCTCCAACCCATGGATGTTTCTAGGGAAATCATCATACAGATGGAAGTGTATCGGGATATAGGATAAAATGTCTCCTCATAATCTATTCCCTCCACCTAAGAGAATCCTCTAGCCACAAATCTTGCTTTATACTTCTTTACACTTCCATCAGTTCCATGCTTGATCTTATAGATCCACTTGGAAGTCACCATAGACTTCCCTTTCGGTCTCAGAACAATATCCCACACATCATTCTTTATGATGGATTGATACTCTTTTGTCATGGAATCTTTCCATACTTGCTGACCTACTTCTTCTCCATGACAAGAAGGATCAGTATCAATGATGTGGCACATGGCTGAAACATAGCTCGAAAATATCTGTGGTCTCTTTCTCTCTTGGAATGTGACTCGAGGATTTGCATGTCCCTCTGCCTCCTGCAGAGTTTTTTTATCCCAAACAATCCTTTTATGGCCTACTGCAATGTCTATGGGGACATCAACTGGAGCTATGGGATCAACTGGATCAACTAGCTCAATGACTATCTCCCTCTAAACTGTTGAAGGGGGAGAAGATACTATCTCGCTGTCAATCTCCATCTAAGATTCTTTGGATCTTCGAAAGGCTACCTCTTCCTAAAATATGATATCTCTTCTCACCTCAATCTATCTCTAACCAAGGATGTAGATCCGGTATGCCTTCGAATATTCATTGTACCCCACAAATGTACCTTTTATACCTGAAGGGTTTATCTTGGTCCTCTTCTCCTTGGGAATATGAAAGTATACTTGACACTGAAATATCCTGAAGTGTCCAACCTCAGGATTCACTCCGATTAAGCCTTCTTCGGGATTCATGTTCTTCAAAATATGATGAGGACTCTTGTTCTAAAAATACAAAGTTGTCATGGATGCTTCTACCCACATAATCATAGGTAGATTATGATCATGTATCATCGCTTTGGTTGCCTCAATGATGGTTTTGTTATTCCCATGTGCAACCCCCTTTTGCTAAGGGTTATAAGGAATGGTGTACTCCCTCTTGATCCCTACCTCAATACAAAAATAATTAAAATCCCTGGAGGTGTACTCTCCTCCATTATCTGATCTCAGCACCTTGATCCTCCTCCCGGTCAGGTTCTCAACCTAAGCTTTAAACTCTTGAAATATTGCAAGGACTCCATCCTTGGTCTTCAAGAAGTAAATCCATGTCTTTCAAGAGTGATCATCGATGAAGAGCACATAGTACAAATATTCGTTCAAGGAAGCAACAGTCATGGGTCCACATACAATTGAATGTATCAAGTCTAAGATCCCCTTGGATATACTATCACTACTCAAGAAGGACCCCTTGACATTATTTCCAAGACAAAAACCTCTATAAACACCATCATGTTGAACATGTATCTCTGGCAGGCCTGTTACCATCTTCCCCAGAGAAGGAAGGGCTCTAAAATGTATATCAACAAGTCTCTTATGCCATAGCTTTCTCAAAATGATAGTATCATGTAACATGGCCTGAACTGGTTGTATAATCAATCTGTATAAGTTGTTTTCTCGAACACCGACCACTCGTGCAGAATTCATATGTGAGTTCTTCAAAAGAAGAATGATTCATCTTTTATGTCTTCATCTCTCTGATTTGGTTTTGTATCAACATTAGCGGTGGATGCAAGTTGTCTTCCTTTCTTCCTAGTAGGACAATTTCTCGCAATGTGTCCATACTTGTCACATCTAAAACAATGAATATTTGAATTTTATTTTATGTGTTCATGACCTGAAGATGATGAATTTTTCTTGCCTTTGAATGCTTTTTTGAAACTTCTTCTATTTCTTCCTCCTTTATTTGTATGAAAGGAAAGAGCATGATTTTCGTCATGAGGGTAGTCTTGCACTCCTATGGCTATAATTATGGTTTCCTCCTGGGTGGAGTTTGTCCATAGATGATCAAATCCAGGTAGATCTTCTATACCACTATTACTTTGAAGAAATTGTCCCCAATGTCTTGGAAGAGCATTGAGAGTAGCAAGACAAGTTCTCTGTCTGATATGGTTTTTCCAATGGCACCCAGTTGATCTCTGATCTCCAAAATATTCATGAAGAAGGTAGGAATGATGTCAACTTTTGTCATCTTGATATGTTGAAGTTGATTCTTCCATGTAATATCTATGAGGGTGTTGTTACTTTCAAACATATACTTCAATGCATCATACATCTCATAAGTTTTCTTTAGGGTAGCAATACAAGGTAGTAGATGATCTCTTACTGAATAAATGACTATCTTCCTTGCTTTGACGTCATCTACCTTCCAATCTTCCTTCTCTTCATCGATAGTTGTTTCTGGTAGATTATTTTGTATCAAACTCAATAGGTCATCCTCTTCCAGGGTAATCTATATTCTTGATTTCTAGGAACTGAAGTTGTTTGATCCATCAAGCATATCTTCCACCAAAGTTTTGTTCCTCATGGTTTGCAGATTCTTCCACAAACCCTAACGACTAGGCTAGGAAACCTAATGGCCAGGATAGGCTAGCAACCTTAGGTTTCGTTAGACTTATGACTACCAAAAATCATCCTTGAAGGTCAAAAGAACACTGGTGAGCTGCAAAAATCCTTCAATGATTTGCAAAAACCCTAAAACCGAAATTCTACAGAAACCCTAGAAACCCTAGGGCCAAAAATAAAACAATTCTTGGAATTGCAATATGAGAGTCTCTAGAGGTGTGTTGAAGGAGGTCTTACACTCTTATGAAAAAATTAGCCCCAACGTTCCAGTGGAAGGTGCTGAAACCTAGCAAAAGAGGGGGAGTTGCAACAAGGGGAGGCGACGACTGGCTTCTTTAATTTTCTTGTGTATTGGTCTCTTTAGGAACTCTGCTCTTATACCATGTTAAATTTTAATTATGAGCTCATGCACATGTATTTTATTTCATTTAGCATGTACTTGAAATATAAACAATGAAGCAATACCATACAAAAGTCTTGCAATAACCAAGATCACAAGAAGAATAACCATGCACAAGAACACAAGAAGTATCATGGGAAAACCCTTCTCAAACAAGGGAAAAAACCAACAATACTTTGCTATATTCTCAATATAATATCCCCCACACCATAGACCTTAGTACACAATAGGGTGCTTACAAAAACCTAGAAACTAGCACCCAAGAGAGGTGTGGACTTTAGTCGTACAAGTGCTTGCTGAAATTATGAGATGACAAGTGAGAGTGTGTGATCCTCAATGGGGATTCACTCTTATTTATGCAACAACTGAAACAAAAAAAGTTGTGTCTATTGGAACAATAGGGACTACCTTATTAACTCAATAATATAATTAATCATTACACAATATTAATTATCTTTCATATGGTGGGGACGACTTGTACCCTTTACATCACAAATTAGGGTTACAAGTAAATATTACTCTTAGACAATATAGAAAGGATCTCTCTCATCCACTAGTGCTCATCCACTAGGGACACGTCCACCTATTCTCAACCATAGGTACGTCACACTCAACAGATCACTCAACTGAGTCCACAGAAGTACCATCTGGAGCACCATCTCAAGATGACTCAACTAAGTCCATAGGAGGACAAGGCAGGAGACCATCACAAGCCAACTCAACTCATTCCAGAGGAGTACAAGGTAGGAGACCATCTCAATTCATCTCAAATTAGTCTAGAGGAGTAGACAAGAGACCACACATCATCACAACTCATTCTAGAGTCTGATGCACACCCATCACATGGGCACACCCAACACTTGGGATCCCTCATACATATTTCTCAACTTAGTCCATAGGAGAACAATCTGGAGGATGTCTCATGAAGTTTCAATCAACAACAATTTCCTCCCAAGTCTTATTAGGTAGTATGCTAACATTAGAGCCTAATTCAACCTAACATCCTTGATTTCATAGTCATCCAGCTGGGAATTTAATCGAAATTCTTTTCCAGTTCTCCTCTTTCTTCTTTGTAACCTACTTTATTTCCTTTCTGGAAGGTTAGAAACAAAGAAATATGATGGATTTACTTCATCTCCCAAGGCCAATTTAATTGTATTCCACAACTTCTTAGTAATATTATCATCATCTAAGATATCAGAAAATAATTGAAACCAAAGATCAACTAATTTTTGTGACTTACCTGAAGACTCCAATTGAGCAGATGACTCTTTGGATATCCTTGGTTTATGTGGGGTCAACTTGAAACTTGGTTCTACAAATTTAGGAGTTGATCGACCAGGAATATGTCTAAACATCTCTACTACATTTTTGAAGAACTCCTTCTGTCATGTAGGATCATACTTGGTATTATTTGGCATAACCTTCTGAATCTTGATTTTATGCAGACTCTCTACATCAACACAAGTCTTTTTTCCTCCCCTAGTAACAATATTAATAGAAGCTCCATTGTCTTAGGCTATAGCTATTGTCTCATAATTGATCAAATTGGACCCTCTCTTCCTATCATGATCTTCCCACTTCACGATCAGATCATGGAAATATTCAATAGTGTGAGTATTGTTTCTGCAATGTGAACATCGGGGTCTTCTTGGAAACATAGAATCTCTCACAAGATTCCCTTCCTCATCATAGTTGTAACAACAAATTGGTCGTCTTTTTCCACTTCATCCCCCTCTGTATCTTCCTCCACCTTTGTGACCCCCTCCAAATCCTTGAGGTTCTTTCTTCATTATGAATGTAGATCAATCCAATCTATTTGCAAGTGCATCTAGAGCATGACATTGATTAGTATTATGAGCGGGAGAACCACAAAAATCATAATACAATATATTATGATTAGGTGTAGTTTCTGTAGAATAAGGAAGTGTCATGAAGAGTGTCTGTGATTTCTATAGATTTCACAGTATTCATTAGTATGGACCCTTTGATTATAGGGGAAATCATGGTACTTGATCGAACCATGGAACAATGTTGTAGCAACAACTTTCACAACTCCTCTTGATTTTCCCACTGGAAGAGGTGCCATTGGAGTACTACAGGGCCTTGCACCTCTCAGTCTCAAACATTCGGTCACCAAGTGACCTTCTAAGTAAAAACATGTGCACCAAAATTGAGGTTGACCTGCCTTAGAGATGGTCAACCCTTGATTTTTTTTAGCGAGTGTAGATATTTGACCCTGCAATTTTGTAAGACTTGCATCTTTAGTAGGTATCATAACTCTTAAAATCCCTGGATATCTTTCCATAGATTCAATATTCATGGACTTATCTAGCACCTCCACTAGAGTGGTTATTCTTTGTTGCGTCAGAGGGAGATAGTTCAAAGGTAGTAATCCCTAAATGAACCATTCCATTTGGTGATATTTATGAATGGGATTCATCATATTAGCTATTTCATCCTTTAATATATGATTATACTCCCACACATATTCAACATATCTCTGTTTTATCTCCTGCAACTCTAAAAGTGCTTGTTTTTATGACTGCAGTAACCAGAACTTTGTAATGAACCTTTGTCTTACTTGAACTAGAGTGAAGGTTTGACCTTGAATCCCCGGTTCAATAGTCTTCATATACCATTTGAGAGATCTAACTCTTAGAGTGGTTTGAAACTCAACCAACTTATTCACATCTAGAGTCTTGCATGACCTCTAGATGGCTTCACATAAAAACCAGTGTTTCTCAACATCCTCATCCCCCTTTCCCCAAAAAATAAGGGTATCAGATAAGGGATCCTACAGTTTTTTTTTCCATTGATGGACTTGTAGACCCTACTAGAAGGATCCCACACTCTCTTGGTTGCGATATGATGGTAGAACTCACCACACTTCCACTACCACTACCCACTAAACATAAAGAACTCAAAGAACTAGACAAAACAAAAGTTGTAAAATGATGTACTGAAGAAATTACCAAATGTGTTCACGAAGCTAGGGGAGTAGGTGATTTAGGGCTGGCTCCTTTTCCTCCAGAACAAATTTCTTTGATTTAGGAGCTCTGATTCTCCTACAATGTTGTCTTTAATTCTTGATGCAAACTAGTATCTTCTAGAGTTACATAATTAGATTCTTTTGTAACTCCTTCTAAGGTCTGGGATGAATCTTCTTCATCACTGGTGGAATATACCCTTACTCTTCCATTTTCCTCCTATGAATACTCTTCCTCTTGTATACTACCTTGGGAACCTTCACCCGTCACACCACTTTTCTCCTTCAACCACCAACTAGCCAATATTCCTCATCTTTGCAATTTCCACAACTCTTCTAGATTTTCTTTATAACCATCGTTTGGTATGATCTCCTTCCACAAATGATTGACCTTCTTCATTGTTGTATTCATCTAGTTCTACCACCATTTTTCAATAATGGCATACCTCTTAAGAGATCGTTCGTCTCTTTCACTCTTCTCTTGTCACCCCCCATATATCAAAGAAAACTTCTCATTATCTTACCTCATGAACCCTCCCAGAAATCACCCTCCCCTGAGCGTGGGTGTTTAAGTTTCCATGTCATATGAAGGAACATGAAACATTCCTTATTCTACTAGGAGGATTTTGATCCACAACCGTATCTCCCACAATAGTCTTCCCCTGGATCCTTATCTGAATACAACTTCTTCTTTGAAAAAGTCTTAGTGATTCTCTATAGAAAATTCAATAACATACCCTTCAAGAGTATTTTGCACCCATAAATATATATCTCGTGAGATATGTTGATCTAGATTACTAAGAGTTTCTAGACTCTCAAAAATCCAATTATTATATCTCGTGAGATATGTTGATCTAGATTACTAAGAGTTTCTAGACTCTCAAAAATCCAATTATAGATCTTCTTGACCCGATATTTGTACGTCAGGGCTTCTTGCAACCGATCTAACCAATGAAACAACTCTTTAGGGAATTGAACACAAAATATCTTATATTGGTCACTAGTAGGTTCATAATAGAAAAAAAATATTTCAGAACCCTAAAACTCTTTTTACGCAACTCTACCTCCTACCATATGAACGCATCACACTTTCATTCCCAAAAAATTTCAACATCAAACTTGTATATCCCATGAGGCATCCTATAAAAACTCCCTCTAAATCTTGGTCCCAACAATGAAACCATTTGTTGGCGCAAAACCAAGACCAGGTTTCTCGACAGTTACCAACAAAAATATCCTGATGTAGTTTAGGAACGCTAACATTTTCAACCTTATGCAAGGGAAGGAGGTCTCACTTGAAGCATAGCCAAGACTTGTATGATTAAGGGAGTTATAGGGAATACGCCACTAGATCTATTTCTATGGTATTCAGATCCATAGTTTAACCATTGAAATCAAGTTACAACAGTATTCAAATAAGAACTGGAAAAGAATAAGGGAATGCACAGTAGAAACATAGATCCATTCATATTGTAAACATACACAATAAACATTTGAGGCCCTAAATCACACCATTCCATTAACTACAACAGTACATAAATCTTCATACACTTTGGATCTAACAATTTACTTCTAAAAATATACATACCTTCATTACATTATATCGACCAACAAGATCCATCTCTTACATCTCAGGATGATACTCTTGCAAGATTCATTACAGACTCAAGACTCACCACAAATGCAACAATAGTGTTGACTGAAACAACTACAATAACCAACCATGACAACAATATCAAGAAAAAAACTTGAACCCGAGCAAGAGAAAGAACTCGAAGAAATAGGAACAAGAGAGTAATGATAACAATAATAATAATGACCCTTTCCCTTTACATTTCTCTTTTATTTATACTTGCATGACCTTGACAAAGTCGATTGAATAAATCAAAACCTCTTCTGACCTCCCCTTGTATTTCCTTCAACCACCTGTAATATTACATTTTCCATTGATTTCTAAGCTTCCAGTTGTCACATGACTTATTTTACTTTTTTTGTTGTTTGATTTATCCTTATCGCTTTATAAAAAAATGAAGGGCCCAACATGGTATAAGTGCTAGAATACAATGTAAGTGCATTTAACCTTGTCCATGAAGTTATTTGGCTCATAAGAAACACTTTATAAAGGAGCATTGTTGTGGAATCTATCCAATTGATCCCTAACTAAAGACATAGTCACCCTAGGTTCCTAGTATCCATCGTCTATGTCTCCCAACAATATAACTCATCACATATTTTTGATTGCCAACAAATCTCACCAAACAACTATGAATATTTTACTCTTTGAAATAGAAGCAACCCCACACAACTCTTTCACATGGAATTCATGCAACCTCTAGCTTGATTCGTTTCCTATAACCAATTCTTTGTGCTCATAATTCACAATTTCCAAGCTACAGGGATTAAAAATACCCCTTTTTTACAAGTGTCATTGATCCTCCAAAAGATCTAGGCTTGATTTGGCATACACCCTTTATTGAAGAATCATAGCCAAAAAATGGGCCATGATGCATCGGATCCATGTTTTCTTTACACTACAAGACTAACACCTTGTAGGGGAGGTTTTTACAGAACCTCCTTGAAAAAATTATCCCTTATTTGTTTATAGCGGAGGCAGGCAGTCATAGGTTTTTGCTGAGTTTTTTAACACCGGTGCACCTCAATCATCACCATGAACCGGTGTTCTTACAAACATAACACTTTGGTGCTTAAAACAAAAATTTCATCAATAACCATTATTAATAATAAATGTTAAAATATCATTTTTATTTAAAAAAAATAAAATGCATAATGGTGCTCCACGATAAACTAAGTGCACCAGTGCGTGTACAAAGGACACATAGGCTCATTTTAGAACAATTTATTATTCAATAACAAAAAAAAAATTTAAAAACCATAAACCTTCCACGATGCACTTAAAAACCCCTACATCCTCGGTGCATCTAAAATAGTGACGCACCAGAAAAAAAAATAACAATGCACTTAATAATATTATAGCCTCAAGTTTTTTAATATATACCAAAAAGAAACCAATGCATTACTCATACTTGAACACACCGATGTGTCCCACTATATGGTTCACTGCTATAGGGTAAAATAAAAATAAAGCATATTGGTGCATTTAGGTACAAAGAACCCACCAGTGCGCCTTATTGTTGAGCGCACTATGAAAGGGTAAAATACAAATAAAAATTACTAAACTGAATTTCATTATCACTTTTCCGTATGTTAATCTAACCTTTCACATAGCATTGATKCTCACCTTGTTTCTACGGTTTCCCCATTTGCAGTGCTCTAGAGTGTTGCTTGCTCTAAAAAGTTGAAAATTTCATTTTTCCTCTACAGGCCAACCATGCCTCCTCAATCAAGAAGAGACTAGTTAATTGCTTGTTACCTCCTTATTTTAATTTTCATCATATTAAAATTTAAATTGTCCTTAATTTTGGAATTGTTTTCATTTAATTTTTTTTTTTGCATGGTACACTTCACGCATTCGACTCACTCCAAATGCGATGTGTTCTGTGAATTTATAGGAAGCATCGCTAGCGTTGCATATAAAATTACACAACACATTGTGAAACACTAAGCACTGTGAATTGGAATGGGGTTATGAATTAACAATGCCTCTACCTTATAAGAGGCATTGTCTTTGTAAAAATCCCATCGGTGCATTCTGAAAACTTAAATGCACTGTTTCCCCTCACCGAACATGGAGCATCGTGAAAATTGTGAACATGAATCATCAAACTTTATAGTGCACCTTAATGGTGCATATCGATGAATTTAATGAAAAATGTAGCACCAATGCACCAAATAACATAGAGCACTATGGATGGTGCTTGTTTTCTGATAAATCACACCATGCATGGTGCATATTCTTTATTAAAGGCACACCAGTTATTTTACCACTTTTTTTTT
>SNQJ01S0024850.1:75746-88544 GCA_010110895.2 Picea sitchensis | reverse complement strand
AATCATCATCATTCATTTTCTTCAAATCCATCATGGTGGTTTTGCATTCTGTCATAATGGACTTCTTTAATATTCCCATTGTATATTTTTCTTGACTCAGGAAAATCTCATTGGTTCTCTGTCATACTTCTAATAAGTAGTGCATCATACTCAGATCCTTCATCTCGAAATTAGAATTCAAGGCTTACTTGTATCCAACAATAAGGCTTTCAAAATAATTTATCAAAATTAGGCTCTTGTCACCAATACTGTATTAATATAGGTTTGAATCAACAATACTCTTGTTGAAACCCAAACTCATCAAGAATCCATCCATGTGATATAGTACGAATGGAAGTGTATCGGGCTTACTGGATCAAGTGTCTCATCATGGAAAACTCCCTTTGTTTGTGAGAATCCTCTGGCTATAGATATTTCTTTGTATCTCTTTACACTTCCATTAGTTGCATGCTTGATTTTATAGATACACTTGGAAGTTACCACAAACTGTCCTTCTGGTCTCTGAACAATATCTTATACATCATTCTTTTAAGATATACTGTTATTATTTTTTTATGGAATCTTTCCATAACTATTTTGGTGTTGCCTATTCAAGACAAAGGAGGCTCATAATCAATGAAGTGGCTCATGACTAAAGGATATATCGAAAATCTCTTTTGTTTTCTCAGGATGTGCCTTGAAAGGCTTGTATGTTTCTCTGCCTCATGTAGAGTGATCCCGGGTAGGCCTTTTATGACCTACAACAATATCTGTGAACATATCAACTGGAGAAACTAGATCAGATGGAATAATTTATGTATCCCTCTGAATTGTTCAAGGGGGAGAAGGTATTGTCTCACTGTCAATATCCATCTAAGATTCTATGGATCTTTGAAAAAATATCTCTTCTTCAAGGAAAACATCTCTGCTTGTCTCAATGTGTCTCTAACCAGGGATGTCGATCTGGAATGTATTCAAAGATTCATCGTTATCCCATAAATGTATTCTTTCTCCCTTAAGGTTCTAGCTTGGACTTCTTCTCTTTGGGTACATGAAAATACACTGGGCACCCAAATATCCTGAAGTGTTCAATCTCAGGCTTCACTTCGGTGAAGACTTCTTCGGGAGTTATGTTTTTCAATGTCTGGTGAACAATCTTATTTTTAACATATATTTTGTCATGCATGCTTCTGCTCATAGAATCATAGAATGATTTTGATCATGCATTATTTCATTGGTTGCCTCAATGATGGTTCTATTCTTCCTATTTCTCAAATAGTTTTGACTCCCTCTGAAGGATAAACATCTTCCTTTGTTGCTAACCTGTCTGGAACAAGAAAATAAGAGGAACCAAAAAAAGAATATCTCCTAAAGGAGAATAATGAGTATATCTCTAGAATCAAAACAATTTAAGGATTGTTGTCACAGCTACAACACCTACTTGTAATGTAGCAAACTTTAGAAATATAGGTTAGAGTAATGAAAATTACAACAATAAAACCTGGAGTCTTCACTTCCAGTGTGTTTTTCCTTTGAATGCACTGAGATACCTCTAGATCCATGAATTCATCAAAAGGTTCCTTCCTCCTGCAATTTCCCTCATGACAATGATACAAATAGTATATATACAAGTGCATACCTGAGGTTGTTGATATTATTTCTCCAATGGCACATGGTTGATCTTTGTCCTCTTAACATATTCATAAAGAGGGTAGTCATAGTGTCACCTTTTTGTGTCACCCACAATAATCCTTCCTCTGAAGTCTTATATTCCTAGAACTTGAAGTTGCTCCATCCATCAAGCTTATCTTCCATCATAGTTTTGTTCATCATAATTTTAGATTCTTCACAAAGAATTGTCAATTGGGATAGAAAATCTAACGGCTAGGCTAGGCTAGCACTTTTAGGCTTTATTGGACTTATGATTGCCAACAATAAGACTTTTAAATATAGGAGAACACTGGTGAGATGAATATATCCTTCAATGAGTTGTAGAAACCCTAATTCTGAAATTTCTACAGAAATTAGAGAAACCCTAGAAACCCTAGGGCCAAAACTTCAAAATGCTCGGGATTTCAATCTGAGAGTCTCTGGAGGTGTGTTGGAGGAGGTTGTACTCTCCTATGAAAAAATTGTCCCACTATACACCCACTAGTGCTCAAGGGATATCATACACCCACTAGTGCTCAATCACTAGGGGCACATCCATAGGGATTTCCATATCTTTGGCTCACTACATTACACAGAAGAACCACTCTCACTAGTGCTCAACCACTAGGATCATGTTCACCTATGCTCGTCCATAGGCACGTCCACTCAATAGTTCTTCTTTCCCACTGCATTACACAGGAGAGTCATATGGAGTTCACCATCAATTCTCTTCTCAGAGGAGGATAATATATCATCTACATCTCTATCTCATGACGATGCACCCAACACTTTGGGATTTCACAAGTTCACCTTGTGCTCATCCACAGTCATGTCCAACTCTGCAAATCTCCTTTCTCACTACATTACACAGGAGAATCATATAGAGTTCTTCTCAACTCTCTATAAGGAGGAGGCCATCTCTACGTTCTAGCTCTCCCTCATATAGGAACCACACACCCCTCTCAGAGGCTCTCTCTCAGGTTTGTTTCCTATAAAATGTCTCACATAGCTGCAATCATCAACACCAGCATGATTGGGCTCCCACAAGGCAATGAGCTTGGATAGATGTGACCCTTGTGGAGCAGTTCTTGGATCTGCTGCCTGATCTCCTCATTTTCTAATAGAGAGCAACAGTAGACTGGACCATTGGGAAGTGGTGCGCCAAAGGTTAGATCAATGGGATGATTGAACTGACAATGCAGAGGTACCCTGGTAGGTGAGGAGAATATATCTGAGTATTCTTCCATGACCTTATCCACTTTCTTCTATTGTCTGGAGAGGTCAACCGTGGAGGCCCTAGTTATGGTTGTGATCTTTCGATCACTCTAAGAGAGAATCATGAAGAAGACAAACTTCCCCATCTACGATATGACCTTCTTACATTGCTTGGAAGAGATCAAAAAAATAGCACTAGGTGGGACTGCCTTGGGTATCCTGTACAATTTATTGTTCAAAGTAATAATAACACTGCTAGGCCTAGACTCATAAACAACATGATGTTTCCATAAATACGATTGGCCCAAAATTACATTCCAAAATTTGAGAGGAGAAACATCACACAATACCTCGTCTTTGAAGGGATTGATGACATAGGACAGGTTTCATTGTTGGCTGACTCAAATATCACTTCCTTGGCAAAGCCATCCAATGGTGTAGGGTTGCGGATGCGGCATTTTCGTCAGGGCGAGCCAATTGAAAACCTTTGTTGAGATGAGGTTCTTTTGGCTACTGCTATCAAAGATGAAGTGCATTGGGGTACCCTTCACCCACATCTGTGAATGAAAAAGGCGCTCACCTTCCTCTGGCTCATCTAGTTCACTGGGTTGGAGCTTGGTGGTGGCCAGGGTAGCACTGGGTTCTACATCAATGATTTGTCTCCCCCTTTCTAGTTCTAACTCAGAGTCAGAACCCGCATATGATTCAGAATCTTTCACCTCAACCACCAACAATTGCTTGGACTGGAAATTAGCATTGTTATGCCAGGGGATCTTATGGAAGTCACACCACTTCCCAGTATCTTTCTTTGTCTTTTTGATGTCCTTCATTTCCTGTGGTTTTGACTGGTTGTGTTGATGATGTCCATTTTTTATCTATCCTTTTTTCTACGGGTTGGGGCCACCCTTTCCTTTATTTTGTTGTGCGGGGTTCCCAGGCCCAAATATAAGAATATCAAATTTGATTTGTACCTTGAAGGGAGTGGCACCTTTGCTCAAGGAAGATGCGTCCCTTGTTGGTAGTCTCCTAAGGATTTGCGTGAAACTATCCATCATCTAATTCCTCTGTTGCGTGAGGGATTCCTCAAGCAACATTTTGAAAGGATCTCTTGTCCCGTATTATTTATTTTCTCCCACTATGAGAGGTCTCTTGGGCATGCGAGATATTCTTTCCTCAAGAGAAACAAGCTCGAGACCCAATGCTTTGTACCCTAACCGCGTTGGGGACATGCATTAAAAACGACAAGGAGAAGACCACTCTGATACCACTGATCCAAATTTTATGAGCAGAACGAAATGAATATAGATTATTAAAATATGCTTAACATAGAATAACATAGATACAGTAAAATTGGTTTCTATTCAATAAGGAAATAAGCTGAAACTATAAAATGCAACGGAAAACAAGCTTGTTGGAATGGTGGTGGATTATCTCTAAGAAGAGATGTGACAGTTGCACTCATTCGCAAGAATATGATTACAATGAGGCTCTGAAGGAATTTTTACAATAAATAGGAATTCCAAAAACCCTAGACATCCAAAAACCTAACCTTAGGAGATGAAGCGCCAAAAGTCATGTGGGCCTCATTGGGGTAAGTTAGTACATCAACTTCCCTGGGTCGTAACTTTTGCATACGATCTTCGTTTTAGGCGCAAGATAGCTCGTTGGAAAAGTATATCTGAGGAATACACATGTTGCATTCAAAATCTAAATATAACTACAATTTTATTATGGAAGGCCCTCAAAACAGCCCCAGAAGTCAAGGACCTGAAAACGAGGAAAAAACTGCCAAACTAGAAAACTGCCAAATGAGCCAGTTGGAATAGGAGGCCACTGACATCCATCTAGATCAGAGTGGGAGGCTACAAGAAAAATAATTTAATTGACAATATAAAAATGCAAACCTTTGCAATTAAATTTTGTGGATGCAAAAATGGAGGTCACTCTTCGGTGCCTCTCATAATTTAGCACACAGACTTGATCCTATTCCACTCCCTCAACGCTCTGGCTCGCATATCCACTTGTGTGGGCTGCTCAAATTTCTCCAAGATACCATCCTCGTCATTACTATAGACATAATAACTAGTGCAATTCACCTGTAAATTATCTCATACCGAGACCTCATCTTCTTCACATTAAAGGGATTATTGAATAACTGTTTGAATTTGGGGAGGAAGTTTATAGCCCCAAATTATCTGTAATCGGGGTCCTTACCAATGGCACTAGGCGCATCAAATATTTTCCCTTCCAAGTCCATCATCTTGGCCCCTACTTTGGCATAATTAGGACCACCAAGCTCTATTATCTGAGCTTCCTAGTGCCCCTTTTTTCTGATCAAAAAGAAAGTAACCCTGATGGATGTCTTAATTATAATACTTTGTCAACCTCAAGAATTACCTAAGTCCCATATTGTATATTTAATAGAATTTAAGAAGCACATTTGTAAAACAATTGATGATCCATAAGCTTCACCAACCTACCTTTTCGCTTAATATTAGGCATTTCCTTCGCCTCAACTTGATCCTCCATGAGATCCTCACTTGTGTAGTTAGTAAGAAGCTCCTATTTATTCTTCTACACAACCATGTTCTTGATCTCTTTCTCATTTGGAAGGGGCACATGGGTAACAAACTATCACTCTTTGTTGTTGGTTTCCTTTGTGATGCTTTGCCAATTCTTCCACCACATCCTCATCTTCCTCGAATAGGAATGGATTAAGGGAAATGACCTCCCCGCTCTTGATCATCAACCTATATTCGCTCTTGGAAAAATCGGTCCTCTTCAACTCCCTTAGCACTCTATCCTGCATCTCCTCGTCTATGGGTTGCTCGTTTTCTCCAAGATACCATCCTCGTCATCCATGTAGCCATAATAACTGACATCAATTCACTTATAAATATTATACCTATACCTCCTCTTCTTTTCCTCCAGGGGATTATTGAATGACTCTTTGACTTTGGTGAGGAATTTCACTAAGCATGGTTGTGGAGAAGAAGAAACAAGAGCTTCTTAGTAAATACACAAGTGAGGATCTCATGGAGGAATAGGTCGAGGTGACAACAATTCTTAATGNTTAAGACTACAACCATGAAAACATATGCCCCTCAAGCAAGCCAAGAAGGATAATAAATTATCACCAAAGTAATATGGTCATTATAAGGTGTTGCAAAAGATTGGTACTATGGCATACAAATTGGAGTTGCCCGCATCTTCATGAGTACACCCAGTTTTCCATGTTTCATGCTTAAAGAAGGTTATAGGCGACAAGATCCCAGTTCAAAATATATTCCCAGAACTTGACGAGGAAGGAAAAATCATATTGTATCCTGGAGCCATCACTGACACAAGAATTTGCCAGCTGAGGAATAGATCCATTTCAGAGTATCTCATTAAATGGAGGAAACTACCGGTTGAAGATTCCACTTGGGAAGATGAGTCTTTTATATAGAAGCATCTAGAGTTACTCAAGCGTTGTATACAACACTTGTCTCAAGGGGAGGGGCATGTTAAGCCCTAATATTGGCTCATTACCCCTTAATTGGGGCATATTATATTAGTAATTTTATTTATTTATGTTGGCTTTAGGCCATTAGTTGTAATTATACCTCCTAGTCTCCTATATATACCAAGGAGACATTTTCATTTTGAATCATCTTGTACTTGAACATTTAAGTGGGGTAAAAGGAGGTTGCCCTCAAAGAGGCTTATTATCTGAAATTATCTCTTTTTCAAGGCGTTGAGTACTTTTTCTGAGGTTTTTCTATGCTATATTGATATTTGGTTCTTAACATTTCATCCAATTGGAAGGTTGAGTAGATCAACGATCAAGATTCATTTTCGGTGATTGGGAAAATGAACAAATGGATGGTTGGGATTCATTTCGGTTGTTGGACGGTTGGAGCTGATTGATGGTCAATATCATCTTGAGTGAGAGATCAATGGCCCAAATTCACTTGAAATTTGATAAAAGATCACTAAGTGTTGAAGTTTTCCAATAGAATTCCCCGATGGTCGATGGTCAAATCGACAAGTTTGGCGAAGAGTTGGGTTCCATCAGAAGAAGTCTCTGATTGTCAATGGTTGAGGACCAAGGATTGATATACTTTGGGATTAATTTTCACTCATTGAAATGAAATCTTGGATCACCAATGTGCGATGATTAGGGATTGACATATTTTGGGAAAACGTTTCATGCGTTATAGATAAATCATCGATCATTGATGGATGATGGTTAGGATCGAAAAAATTCAGCATAATTTTTCCTGTGTCCAAAAGAAATATTTGATCATCGATGAACTATGGTTGGGCATCAACAAAATCAATGCAATGTTTAAATTATTCCACTAGAAACCATTAATCTTCGATGAAGGAAAGAGGAGGGTGATGTGTCATGCCACATCAATATCCACGTGTCATTCCATGTCAACCAAGTTTATTCCTTAGGATGACGTGTCATTCCACATCATCATCCACATATCATGCCATGTCATCAATTTCCACGTCAGCCAAGAAGTGGCCAATGGAAAATGGATGGGTCAATCGAATTGGAAAAGTGTTTTGTCAGTCAAAAAAGATCATCGATGGTTGATGACTGATGGTTGGGGTTTGATGAAATTTGTGGGAAAGTGGTTGTCAAGGAAATTCTTCGATGGTCGATGGATGATGATCGAGCATCAGGGAGATTTGTGTGCAGTATTGGTTTGTCAAGGGAAATGGTTGATGGTCGATGATCAGGCATCGGGGAGATTTGTGTGAAATATTGGTTTTTCAAGGGAAATGGTCAATGGCTGATGATCGGTCATTCGGGAGATTCTCAAGAAAATTTGGTTTTCCAAAGAGAATCTTTGAAAATTGATGTAGTGTCGGAAATCCACGGTCCAAATTGTTTTAAGTTGTTGATCGATGATGGAAATTCATATGTGGGCTTGGGGAAGGTTTGGAGGATCAATGGCTAAGATTTGTTTCAATTTGAGATCAACGAATCAATTTTAAAAGGTTGTTATAATAGTAAAACACTCAGTTTTATACATTTTTTTTTGAATTTTTCATATTTTTGGAGGTCCTCAACTTGGAGGGCGATTATGAGGCACTAAACGATGCTTTTAGACAATCAAAAACCACAAGAATAGAGTGTATCAAGGTACACTTCATCTCTACAGTTCAAATACAATAACTTAAAGATATATATCCAATGATCTACTACGGGCACAAAATGAATCCCATATGAGGAAGTTACTATCGAAACAATAAGGGTAAAAATTCGACACCAATTTACTTCCGTAAGGAATAACTCCATGCACAGAAGTTTGTTTAGGGCTCATGAGAAATATATGGAAATGTTGTGAACCCTAGAATACATCCATCATGCCATATTTGGAATCGGGATATGAAATAAATATGTAGGAAGAAAACGAAGACACATGTAGCATATAGGGATGAATTTGGGAAACAATCAAAACTTCTCCGGACCATAACTTTCAGCTCGGAGCTCATATTTGAGAAAATGAATAGTCATTGGAAAGGTATTGAGAAGGAGAAGACACATATCCACCTATGTATTTTAATTGGGAATTAAAATTTCTCATAAAATATGAAACATATTTCTATAGAATTAAATGAGTGGGAAATTGCAGCATGTGGATGTTGTAAATTTTTACTTAAAACTCAGATAGAGGCATGGGTACAACCAGTGGAAAGATATATCAGATAAGAATGCATATACCAAATCATATTTTTATTTCGACCATTTTTTCCTTCATAAATTGAGATGGAGAATAACATGTATTCTAATTAATGAAATGTTTTATGTTAAGCATGTTCTAGCAATGCTTACTACATGCACATTTCTTCTAGAATTAGAGGTACAAGAAAACAAGTTTGGTTCTTATATGAGGAATGCAATTATGGAAGATGTTAATTTATATTATGATCATGAGGAGGAGATCATTGGTATTCATATCAGTATGAGAAATGGTGAGAGAAAGTATAATGGGGGAAAAGACATGAAGGAGGATGTAACTATGAGAATCTTTCATAGGGAAGTGCAAATATATAGACACGATAATGAAATGATTATGAAATATTAGGAATACATACTTAAAGTCTTGAATATGTTACATAATAAAGTCAACAAAGACTCCAACACCAAGAAAAAATCTAGTTCTAGACAAGTGACAACATATAGATCCTATAGAAAAATGGATGAACATGAAAATGATAGGAAGTCATGAAGAATGAGAAGACACCATCATTCTCCAAGGATATCCACTATAACAACTCATGCAATTTCAGGGCCAAGGAGCATCCCAAGTGTGTCTATTGTTTGATGTAAAAGTAGAAGGCCCGAGGGAGACATCCTACAAGGTGAACTCGAGAATATTAAGCCACTAACTTTCAATGGTGAGAACATAAAAGGGAAGAGGCAAAGGCCTGACTATTGGAAATGAAGAAACATTTCTAGTTGCTTGATTACCCCTCAAGGGTAAAAACTACAATTGAAACCTACCACTTACAATGAAATATAACCATGTGGTGGGATCAACTTAAGCAAGCCAAGAACCTTGATGAGAAGAGGATCTCATGGAGGTAGTTCAAATCATATATCCAAGAGTTGTTTGAGCATTACTATGAAATAAAGATGAAAGAGTTACTTGAACTCAAGTTGGGATCCATGATAATGGATGAACATGGGAAAAGTTGTTTTGAATTGTTGAAGTATGTTGACATCATAAAGAATGAGAAATTTTAAATACAAAGGTTTGTAAGTGGGTTACCCTCCTTCTATAGTGATAATATACAATATTATAACCCCAAGAATTTGGAGGAATACATAAGGAGATAAAATCATCTCTATGAGAAGAGTAGAAGAAGGCCAATTTTCCACAAAAATTGGAAGGACAAGATGAAGTGTAATAAGGATCAAAGGAAGAAAGGTTTTAAGCCACCCATTTTGAAGAATAAATCCCAAGCAAATAAACAATGTTAGTCATCCCAAAATGAGTACAAGACTGCATATTTATTTGGGGAAAGGACAAGGAGCCCATACAATGTTGAATATGTGAGGGAAATCACTTATATAGGGATTTCTCTAACAAAGGGAAAAGAATGAAGGCGTTACACAACATTCAAGAGGATGAAATAGTTGAAGACATGGGAGGAAACATTTCAAGGATTTATGCAGCCTTGAAAAACAAGCAAGCAAAATATCAATGCACATCAAAGGAAAGGAAAGTAAAGTGGTTGATGCACCCAGTAGGAGAGCTCATGAAGTAAATATTGTATCCATGAGCATGTACAGGACTGATATGAAAGATAAAATTATTACAAAAAAAAAAGATCAAGAATATTTAAAAATAAAGGAAACATTACAACAAGCTAATTTTCAACAAAGATTTAATTTATATGATCTGAAAGAATATGGAATTCTAATGTACAAAAGAAAATTGTATGTGTTGAATTCTAATGAGCTAAAAATATAGTGCTGAAAATAAATGCATAATGTGCCATATGTTGGGAACCCATGATATCAGAAGGCAATTGCAGTTGTAATAAGCCAACAATTTCGGTTGGGAATGAATAAATAAGTGGCTAATTACATTGCCAGGTGTCTAGAATGCCATAAAGTGAATATTGAGGATAGACATCTAGTTGGGTTATTGCAGCCATTGCCTGTTGCAGAACGAAAGTGGGAAGTGGTCACAATTGATTTTATTACAAATATTCCTAGAACAATGAAGCAACATGATTCCATCATGGTGGTGGTGGATAAATTAACTAAGGAAACACATTTTAGTCTGGTGATCACTACACACAAGGAAACAAATATTATAGATATATACATGAAAGAAGTTGATAGGTTACATGGATTGCCTAAGGAAATAATTTTAGATAGAGTTCTAAAGTTTATTTCCAAAATTTTGAAAGGTTTGTTCAATGTATTTGGGGCAAATCTAAATCTCAGTAAATTGTATCACCCAAAGTTAGACGAGAAAAAAAGGAGAACTAATAGAATAATTAAGGACATGCTCAGAATATATGTGATGGATCAACCATCAAGGTTGGACGATTATATCCATTTAGTAGAGTTTTCCTACAATAATGAGTATAACACCTCATTAAAAATGAGTCCATTTGAATCATTTTATGGCAGTGAGTGTAACACTCTAGTAAGTTGGGTTAATCCAAAAAACAGAGTAGTTGTTGGGACAAATTTGTTGAAGGAAATGGAAGAGTACATGGAAAAGATCAAGAAAAATTTAAAGGCTTCCCAACATTGGTAGAAACGTTATGTAGAAAATAACATAGTTTTTAGATATTTTAAAGTGGGATAAAATGTGTTCTTAAAAGTGTAATCGAAAATAAGTTCTCTAAGATTAGGAAGTTTCCCATAATTGGAAACAAGATATTGTGGACCATTTGAAATCTTAGAAAATATAGGGCCAGTTTCATACATGTTATCATTTCCTGCATCCATGAGAGTCCATAATGTATTTCTGATCTAAAAATGAAGAAGACTTGTATTCTTGAAATTATTTGCAAGTAAAATTTATGTGTTTAAATGCAAATGGATCAACTTTGCAACACAACTTTAATAGGATTTACTCATTCAATATGCATATAAACAACAACAAAATTAGTAAACAGAAAACACATAACATAGCAAATGATAAAGGAGTTCACCCCTCTCTTGGGCTACATCTCCTGGTCCAACTTCTAATGGATCATTTGTATTATTTGCTCAAAGTGCTCAAAAATTTGCTTTACAATGCTCAAAATGCCAAATAGACTGCTCCAATGGCTTCAGAACATCCAAAAACCCCTAGCTGGGCTTTTTCGGCACCTCGTTTGGCCAAAAATTGAAGAAGATAGGCTTCCTAGAAGTCCCCCCTTTAAACTTGTTGTCTCTACATCTACAAAACGCACCCTTGTTGGCTCAACCTAGCCCACACACATTTTTAAGCATAAAAACTTAGCACCGGGCACAACTGCACAATCGGTACAAACTGTCGAACGGTTATGCGCTGGCCTTTAACTACCAAGGCCCGTGGGCACATGGTCACCACATGACCGCCCGCAATACACAATAGGGCTAAAGTTCAAACCGTATACAAAACCGTAGGATTAAAATGCGCGCATACACATTGGTCACATGTTATATGTCAAACTGCACGCATTTCAAAACGGTTACAACATATATATATTACGGTGGGTTTAACTGCCCGTAGCATCGGTCGTATGCAATACATATATATATATAACCGTGGGCCGGGGCTTAGCCCCAGTCCGGTTCACGCCCCAATACACATTTTTGCAAATTCAAATATATTACAACACATACATATGTTAAGTAACACATGTGGGCACACCAGATGGGCAACCTTTCCCAAGGCTTTACCCTGCTCGAAGGTCACGGGGTTGACTCCTGCCAAGTGCAAAGATTTTAATCCAATAAACATGTGACACGTGGCGACCATTGATTGGGCCACGTGTCGCCATATCATTCGTTTCCAACAAGCCATGTCACATGCCAACTATCTCAATAACTGCCTGCCACATGTCGTATGGCCTGCCATGTGTCATATGGCTTGCCACGTCAGCGTCCGTACGGACTGTATGGACTGTACAGTCATCACCCCTTTTTTTGCCTGTTTGTAAATTTGAACAGAACTCGATATCTCTTGCTCCCAACGTCCGTTTGAACCCAAACAAGTTGCATTGGGTTTGTAACGACGAGGCCTATGCTCTCATTCGATTTGAAGAAATTTTGAACACTTTGAATTTTTGAGCAAAATTTGATCCCCTGGATCACACCTCCCCATTAAAAAGCTTTTGGACCTCCAAAAGACTATTTTCAGTCTATTTGAAGACGAGGGTATAGTTCCCTCACTCTTCCAACCTCAATCCACTTGGCTTTGCTTGGATTTGTACCTTTAAGACCAACTCGAAGATACTCCA
>SNQJ01S0024850.1:63960-75696 GCA_010110895.2 Picea sitchensis | reverse complement strand
GCAACCGCACAACCGATACAAACTATCGAATGGTTACGCGCCGACCTTTAACTACCAAGGCCCGTGGGCACATGGTCACCACATGACCGCGCAGACACAACAGGGCTAAAGTTCAAACCGTATACAAAATCGTGGATTAAACTGTGTGCATACACATTGGTCACATGTTATGTCAAGCCGCACACATTTCAAAATGGTTACAACATATATTACGGTGGGTTTAACCGCCCGTAGCATCGGTCGTATGCAATACATATATATAACCATGGGCCGAGGCTTAGCCCCGGCCCGGTTCACGCCCCCATACACATTTTTGCAAATTCAAATATATTACAACTCATACATATGTTAAGTAACACATGTGAGCGCGCCAGTTGGGTGGCCTTTCCCAAGGCTTTACCCTGCCCGAAGTTCACAGGGTCAACTCCTGCCAAGTGCAAAGATTTTAATCCAATAAACATGTGACACATGGTGGCCATTGATTGGGCCACGTGTCGCCATCATGTTCGCTGCCAACAAGCCATGTCACATGCCAACTGTCTCAATAGATTCCTTCCATGTGTCGTACGACCTGCCATGTGTCATACGGCCTGCCACATCAGCGTATGTACGGACTGTACAGTCAACACCCCTTTTGTTTGCCTGTTTGTAAATTTGAACAGAACATGATATCTCTCGCTCTCGACGTCTGTTTGAACCCAAACGAGTTGCATTGGGTTCGTAACAATGAGGCCTACATTCTTGTTTGATTTGAAGCGATTTCAAACACTTTGAATTTTTGAGCAAAATTTGATCCCCTGATCATTGACAACAAAGAGGTAATTGATAAGCCCCCCAAGGTGAAGAAGAGGAGGTCTAGGTATGATATTTATAAGAGATTTGATGCCATTTATTATGGATACATGAATGACGAGGATGGTATCTTGGAGAAAATAAATCGGCATGTGGAGGAGAATATGTAAGCTAAAGCATTGATGCAGTGACAAAGGATCTAGTTTTTGTGTTAAATTATGAGAGGAACGGAAGAGTGACCTTCATTTTTGCCTCTGAAAAACTTTAATTACAGAAGTTTGCATTTATACTTTTTCAATTAAATTTATTTTTGGTGCATTTTTACATAACAACCTCTTGCACACTGGTGCACTATAAACAATATAGTGCACCGAAAAAGTAAGTTACAAAAAAACAGTGTGCACATTTATCATCAATTCACCGAAATATACAACAAAAAAATGAGCGAGAGTTTCATTTTTTCTAAATGTATGTGTTTATAAACGAAAACCCTAATCATTGTTTCATTCTTTTGCCAAATTTTAAAGGGGATATTTGTTCAAGAGATATTTACCTGCAAATAATTTGGAGTGGGTGGATTTTTTTGAAGAGCCAAATTTTTAAGGGATCACCATAGGTCACTTACAAATTTGTAGAGGAGAAATTTCAGGTACGTGATTTCATTCTATTGATCATATCAATCATTCCCCTATTTCATTCAAACAATTTTGAGTGAATTCTCAAAAAGATAAAAGGGTTTCATAGTTACATTCGGTATTGGAAGCCCTAATTTCTTTGTTGTTTCTCTTGGTTTTCCTCTCTATATTTTTCAACGAGATTTTTTTTGAGCAATAAATTTTTTAGGGTTTATTTACTTGTATATTTGGTGTTTGGTATATATTGCAATGGGACCACTCATTGCATTGGATCCAAAACCTTGTCACTGTCATTTTTCTTTTAAAAAATCACTTTCGCAGTTAGTGGTGTGCATTGTACAAGCATAGTGCATTGGTGCACATGTTCCTGTCAACAACATCATTGAGTATAAAATGAAAATAACATTGTTTTTAATATTGAAAGTTCCATGTTTTAAATTTTTTCACGAGTTTGGCGGTGCAAAACAAATAGTAATGAGGCACCGGTGAATCTATTAATTTATATAGAGAATCGTGTGAATATAACAATTTGTAAACAAAATATTTTTGATTTTGAAAGAGAACGATTATCATATATTGGTGTGTATACATATGATTAACACACCAATGCATACTATTTTATTATCTGCACCGAAATATTATTTTGTGAAAAATATTTCATAATTTCTATATATGATGTTTCTTGGCTTTTTTTTTATAGAAGATGGCCGATAGAAGTTAAAGGAAAAAAACGTATTGCAATGAGAACGATGGTAGCTCATCCCAACAAGAGTACAAGGCAAGTTCTTTAAGTTTATTTTTAGTTTTTGAATTATCTGTAGGTACAAATTAATGATGTGTGTTGTTTAAGGTGTGTCATGCAAATTCCAAGAGACAAACAAGGGGAAAACCAATACATACCGGAAGGGATGTCCAAAACAGTGTACAAGGAGATGGTAAAATAAATGAACAAAGTGGCATCACATGGTTGCAAAGTAGATGTATATACAACTAAAGCATAAAAAAATATCTTTTATCCCTTGGGATGGCTTCAATTTAAAAAAAAACAAGGGGTTATATAGTATCTAGGATTGAATTCCTATATCTTCTCAACCTTCCATTTTTAGTAGAAAACTTCATCTTTATTTGAAAGACAATTAGGTCAAAATCCCCTATGACTTTGAGGAAATTAATATTATTTTCAAGAGATAAATCTATTCCTATATTCAAGGGTTCATATTCAACAATGTTGTTTGTGCAACCAAAATCAAGCTTATAGGAAAAGAGTGTCATAGCATGTGAAGGAGATACAAGAGAAATCCCAATGCCAGGTCCTAACTAGAATGAGCACCAATAAAATCTGAAGTCCAAATATCATTATCTCCTTTGCACTCTTATTCTTGATCTATAGAGTTATCTAGGACATATAGGTTACCAATCCCTTCATCTAGATACATTAACTCATTCATAGGATTTTGGGAATCTTCAACTTAGTATCTCACAATAGGTTCTCTATAAAGGGTGACAAAATTCCCATCAGGAGTCGGTATTGTAGCATAGGAAAAATCCATTTAAAGACTACCACCCAAGTTTACAACCCACTTCCTAGAGAATAACATTCTCCCAGCATCAATCACATCAATTACTAAAACATCCATTAAGAGGGATATGTTTGGTAGGTGGCTAAGCTAACATTGAGGTCCTTAATGAGACCAAAAATAGGAATGGACCTTGAATCGATACCACATACATTTCTATAAGGCCTTTTAATCTTTATACCAATATGATTCATAACCTTCAAATCCATAACATTAGTAGAATCCCCAAAATCAAGAATACAATTATGAAGGAGGAGATTATTTATCATTAAGGTAATGAGAAAAGGTGCATGCTACCCATTTTTCTTGTCATGGCTCATGGTGTGAAGGATTAGAGGAGGGTCCTTTTGTGAAGGGATCTTGATGAGCTCAACAATAGGAATATGGACATCAATTTTAGTCAAATCAGCATTCAATTCCAAGTCCTTATCATCTTTGTATAGGGTTGAAGGAGTAGGGTTAGCATTTATATCGGATGGTCTATGTTGCAAGGTATGAATTGATTGACTCAAAGCTTATCCCTAGATTCTTCATCCATAACATTCAAAATTTCGAATTTAGCCATCATAGAAGCCTTAACATTTTCTATCTCCCATTGTTCTCTGGTAATGGTAAAGGTTTTTTGTGATGGAATAACATATATGAAATATAATTTTTTATCCTCATTCGTGTGGTATAGAGTATTAATGTCACTTGACTCTTGTTTGTAAATATCACATCCTTGGCCTTTCTCAAGTACATCAACTTTGTTCACGAGGGTCTCTTGAGCTTGCCTTATTTGGATGGTTATTCAGTTTATCCTTTGATCTAATGATATTAATCCTTTATCACTTTTTTTCTCTGGGTAATTCTTAATATTAGATGCAGAGAGGTTAGTTTCTATTTTAGATGCCCATTCTTGAGCTTCCAATAAGGTATTTAGGGATTTGTCTCTCAAATCAATACCAATTTATCTCTCAAATGCATGGACATATTATAGAAGGATTTTCTTGGCTTTGGATATAAGATCATCAGAAAATTCATTTATTAAAGAATCACATATCATATTAAATTCACCAACCAAGTCTATTTCCTTTTTCTTGATGTGACTAAACCAAGTCAAAAGTAATGTACCATCCTTTTTAATTCCGCATCTCTTTATGAAAGCATCTTCAAGAGCTTACCACATTTTAATACTCTTAGTAGGAATATTGGTGTACTAATACCTAGCATCCTCTATTAATGATGAAGAGAAAAGTCGCATAATGACATAATCATGTTTGTTTTGGTCAACGTGAAGTCCAAATGTTTGATAAATGGTATTTAGTGGAGATATCATTTTTATTGGAGAGCTTACGAAACCATCTATCAACGTGTTTTGGCATATCATGGGGGTAACTTCAAATCCCAGTCATATATAAAGGTTTGGAAACATTGGAGAGCCATGGTTGAGGAATCATTCAGGATATAGGAGGATTACTAAGATGTATTCCTCTACGAGTTCGCATTGGTTTTGGGTTTAGTGGAGTTGCCAGATAATCTTTTCAAACAAGGCTCATCAAGATGTTTATAAGAAAATAACATTCTTCCTTTAATGGAGTCACTAGGTAAGTTATCTAAGTAAGGCTTTGATGCAAGCTCACCAAAATACCGTTGAACCATATGCTTTAGGATAACATGAAGAATGAATCAATTCTCCCCGACAAGAACACCAAAATCTTATCACAAAATATAGCACTTGTGCAAAGCCTTCATAAGATGAAAGATAAGTGTAACATAAGGAAGTAATTGCCACTGCCACCTAAGAAGTTACTTCCCTCGTTTTAATGAAGTATTGAGATCCAACATAATGGAGGCTTCCCTAGAAACTTCAAAGGATCATATAGAAAGTCAAGACAAGTATATAACTCCTTATACTGGTTACTTTTATTGTACCACCAACTAGATCAAGGTTCAAGGTGATTTAAACAATGAAAATTCAATGTGTGTGTGAGGGTATTTCTAATACAATGAAAGATATCCACCACAAAAAATGAATCAGATAAATTCCCCGAAATGCTATCTATCAAAGAAAAATAAATGACTATAAGAAAACTTGAATAAAGAGATGATTCACTTCAACAAATAACAAGTTTATGACAACATAAATAAAATATTCCTAAATTAGCAAGAATGTAAAGAAAGAGGCATTAAATGCAAGACAAAATACTATAAAACTAATAATAAATGATTGTTGAAATGAAATAACATGAAACTACTTTAAATCAATGCAAGATATCAATCCCTAATGGCTGAAAACTATAATTAATAATGATGCAATAAATGATATCTAGGATGCTTCTAAGTAAAAAATGCAATGAAACCCTAAATTTTATGTTATCTATGACTAATAAATGAAATCCAATGCAACTAGAGCTAAGCCTAACACAAAACATCGAGGAGAGAGAGGGTTAGGGTTTAAAGGTCACTTGTAAGAAAATAAACTAGTGTCATTTTAGTCCTTTGGGCATGGAGTCAATAAATGCAACTTAATGAAGGATAAAGGTAAGAGAAAACTTGAGTATCTAACCCTAGGGGAGTACACTTACAATCCCTAGGTATAAATCCTTTAGGAAAACAATTTAGGGGAGTACAATCACTTTCCCTAAATGTCATCCTATGTCTTCTAAGGCCTTTAACAAGAGATCAATGTGGATATTAGGTCAAAACCATAGAGGAGTCCACTCACAAGCTCTATACTTTTTCCCTATAAGGATAAGACTAAGGGAGTCCACTCACAAGCCATATAAATAACCTTATATGCTGCAACAAACTTAAAATGAATGAGAACAAGGGAAGGGATATTACTTGCAAGTATTCCTAGGGTTTCAAAACAACATTCATCCTAGGAAAACAAGATAACATGCAAATTATCACCACTTTGATAAAGCATTCACTTAATAAACCACCAAAAAATTGAAAATACCACTTTATAGTCAAGTTGTTGAGCATGAAAGAAACCCTAGCATGTAATCATCCAAAAGAAACATGAAAAAACATGCACTAGATCATTCTCAAAGAAGTGTGCATAAGTTTTGCATGATGTGTAAGAGAGTAAACATGTACGAGAGATGATTCTCCACAAGATGAGTTATGATTTACAAATGAGGAATCACTAGACTATATATATGAGGAAACCCTAGTAATTTACCTCTCTAAAATCCCCTAAAAAATATCAAATTCATGATACAAGGTGGATAGGTCTAGGCCGACCCACAAAATAGCCTCCAATATAAAAATAAAATGCTAATACATCAATCCATCCTCTAAAATAACCACATGCATGAGTGTAGGTGTTATTGGATAAATCCGTAGGTACGGACACTAACCGATCTCCCTAGATCCACCTGGATCTAGAACAAAGCAAGACATAATATGACTCTTTCCGTAGATTTTGATCATTAAATTAAATAGGAGGCAAGGACAAATAACATACCTTATTATCGCTTCCTATGGTCTTTATTGCTCTCGCTTCACTCCAGTGCTCTCATGCAGCCAAGACCAAGACAACACTGACCAACCAAAGTGAAGAAAGCACAATCTATTCAATGGTCAATCTATGTATATGATCAAGGAATTATACAATAAAGTGAAAATAGCTTTATGGGAAAGAATCATATTACTGTATCATATTAAATTTGAAAGAGAGATTACAACCATGGCCTTGATATCGTAAGGTCCCTTCCAACTGTCCTTCGTTCCCCACACACTTCTTTCTCCAAGGATTTTGAAACCATAGATCTGATAGCTACTCACAATCTATCTTGACAAAGAAAATCTCAAAGCCACTCCAACCAAGCTGATAATTCCAAGCCAATCAAGAACAACCTCATGAACCAACAAACTAACTTTCCCATGAGAACTCCTCTCCTTTTATAAGTTGAAGGGATAGAGTGAGGTTAGGATAGAATCCCTTTCTAAATCATGAAAATTAAAAGATCCAAACCATTAGGATGCCACCTCACCATAGAAGTTTCTCCCTTCTAGAAGATTCAAGAAAAGGCTCATTTTTTTTTTCCCGATGTGACATTCTGCACTAACTATATAGAGCAACCTCTGAACATCCTAGCACCTAAGCTATAGTGCAACTGCGAGAATGGGTCATTCTCGCTTTTCTGCCTATATAACTTTAACCTGCGAGAACTTCCTTTTATAAAAGGTTTTTACATAGGAAAATGCAACTTCTTTTCTTAGGAAAAAATTCTTTACTCCCTTCTCTCTTCTTGGGGAACTCGAGGCCAGCGACCTCTGAAGGCAACTGTGAGATAGATTTACATCATTAGCGATCATAGTGAAGGCAACAGATAGGTTTACATCATTAACGATCATAGGGATGACGAAAATAATGTGTAACAGTAGGATGCCAAAAGAGGGTGATGTCATCACTTCAAGGGGTATAAAGCCTTCAAAAGTCACATCAATCCCAAAAAGGTGCAAAGCATCATGAAAGGTCACATCCCCTCATCAATAGGGTCATGTATCATCATCATCAAGATTCCAACTCATGGTCCATGAGCTAGGTAGGCCCAAGCTAGCATTGAGTCACCATCAAGCATGATATCATCATCAACATGTGGAACATCCCAAACCTCAAGAATGACATCATCATAGGAAGGGGTACATAACCTCTCCAAAGATGTGCATCATTATCATCAAGGGTAATGGGGTCCATCCAAACCCTAATATCCTCAAAGGGTGCAACGTCCAAGTCTGTGGGATTCCTTCCCCCTGAGTGACATGTTAAGTTGTATATAAAATATCTTATCTCAAAAGTGCAACATCCCAGGTCCAAGAGGTTCCATAGTGTGCCAAGAAGTAGCCCAAGTTATTATGAAACAACCTTCATATAATGTGCAGTATCCAAGGTATAAGCATCAATTCGTCTGACATAATACTATCATCAAGAAAAGCTCACATAATCAAGTAACACCAATCATTACAAGATACAAGAGTCATTAGAATAATACAATGTAAGCCNAAAGGGTGCAACGTCCAAGTCTGTGGGATTCCTTCCCCCTGAGTGACATGTTAAGTTGTATATAAAATATCTTATCTCACAAGTGCAACATCCCAGGTCCAAGAGGTTCCATAGTGTGCCAAGAAGTAGCCCAAGTTATTATGCAACAACCTTCATATAATGTGCAGTATCCAAGGTATAAGCATCAATTCGTCTGACATAATACTATCATCAAGAAAAGCTCACATAATCAAGTAACACCAATCATTACAAGATACAAGAGTCATTAGAATAATACAATGTAAGCCATGATCTAATACCAAAGCCACTTAAGCAATTTACATTAAGTGTCTTCTTCAAACTTCACCCTAGCTCTAGACTTTATGCAATTTGCCAAGTTTAGGTATGGGAGGACCATCATAAGACCCTATTAGATTTGTCAGTACCTATTGATGTTTATATATTTTAAGGTCCAAACAACAACCTCACAAGGATGAATATCCCCCTACGTTTTTATATAGGTGGTACTCCTATGTATTTTCTTAAAAAATATATCCTGAATATATTCAGACCAAAATATAAAAATGGGAGAGTAATGAATAGAAAAATCCAATATTTATCACTCAATGAAAATGTAAAATATCACTGATTGAAAAATAATATACATTCACAAAATACTTCCTGAGAAGAGGATCATGAATCTTCAAAGATTAAAATACAACATATGCAAAAATATTGTATAGAAATAAATAACAATTACAATAAAAATAATATGATTCTCACATCCATCACAATATCATAATTTTGATCACATTCATGGGAAAGAAAGATTAAGGCCCACAGTTGAGAGAACTTTAAGAGAGTTTTTTTCATTCAAAATAGGAAAGAATATGATAGGAAAACTTTAAATATCTTATGCT
This sequence comes from Picea sitchensis, assembly GCA_010110895.2. Taxonomy (NCBI): domain Eukaryota; kingdom Viridiplantae; phylum Streptophyta; class Pinopsida; order Pinales; family Pinaceae; genus Picea; species Picea sitchensis. Next base: position 66,797 of record SNQJ01S0024850.1, on the reverse strand, counting down.
CAAAAACTCAAAGTTCAAGATATCATTCAAGTTTAACCCTAAAATAGTTCTATGGGATTTTTAAAAATAATAATAGTCTAAAAATTGTCTGAAAATAAAAATGCATTTGTCCAAAATGGATTGGGATTGGACTCCCTTGGACCATAAAATGAAAGTGGAACATGGATGAATTGTGATGTATTTCTCTCATTGTTTATCTTGTGGTTGATGTTCCTTTTGTATTCTCTTTTTTTGTAGTTACATGATCGATACCAACCGCCTTTGTTTGATCTTCTTCAATTATTTTGATTAAAGTTTGCTTTAATCGATTTTCAGTGTAATCCCTCATGTGCACGATGGTTATCTCTTGCCTGACTTTAATGTTGAATATTGTTCTTTCAATATCTCTAAATTCAATTGAAAGTTGGTGTAACATGTATTCAATATCTTCATTTCTATTCACATAGCTAAATAACGAACTTTCAACTTCTTGCTCTGTGTATTTGGTGAAACTGTTAAATTTATTTGCTGACACAACCTTCAATATCTCCAGATGTTCTTCAAACCATTCTCTTGTCATAAGCATATAATTTAAAATTAATTTCAAGGCTTGAACGTATCCTATGGTTCCTACCAAGTCTAACTATATCAATTTCAAATATAAATCCCCTTTTTTGACACTTATTGTGTCACAATCAACCAATATTTCCTTTAAAGTCTTTATTCTCTTGATCCAACATGATTTTAATTGTTTTATATGAGTGGGTGACAATAAATATTCTTCCTGTATTTTTAATTGACTCATTCCTGAAACTTTTAAAACAAATGTAATAACAACCTCTTTATAAAAACCCTCATCATTCTCGAGATCGGCCTGGAGCTATTGTCTCAAATTTATATGTTTGGATCCCAAAGAAACAAAGTTATTTGCCAATTCCTATGCCTCAATAATGAGAGACATTATTTTCTTTATGTTCTCCCCAACATACCTTCCGACAGAACCGAGAAGGCTTGATGTCCCTCTTAATTTTGAACTTTACTCTGGTGTTCCACCAAAGTTCCTCCAAGGCTAAACAATATAAATCAGGTTGGCGAATATGGGTGGTGACATCAGGGAATTCTCAAGTTCTTTAATTATTTATTTTAAATTGGCATTTTCATTCTCCATCTCATCAATTGACATTTTAAGAGCTTCCCCTATAAATTCCAGGATACGTGAAATTTTAGAAGGTGGCACCCCGTTGAGATGTAACTCTGAGTTAGATTTTCCTTGGACCTTTTTATTTTTTGAATGAATTCTTTAAAATATTAATTTTGTGGTACTTCTATCAAACAAAGCATTGTGTATAGTCAAAGATTCTTCTTCAAAGAAGATTGGTTCATGTGTTTCCAATTCGGTTGCAACCTCCCAGATTTCTTGAAGTCTTTGGTCTTCATCATGAAATTCTATATCTTCAATATTCACATCAAAATCCATGTCTTCAAGAAAAAATTCATCTTTAAATGCGACCTCCTCTACTCCTTGTTGATTGATTTTAATTTTTCGTTTACTTGTTAAAAGAAGTTTATGAGGTCGTTCTAAATTTCCCTTAGAAGGGTTTTGATCTCCTCCATCATCATAATCATTGACTGAATACTTATTTTGTTCTTGTGCTACTGGTTGAGAATTTTGTTTTTGTGGGTTGCTTCTCTAAGATACATTAGGAGAACAACTACTCCTTTCATCAACAACTCTTACCCTTTGTGTTTGTTGGTATGTAGTGTTGATGATAGTCTTGATGTCCTTTAGTTTATTTTCAAAAAACATAGCTTGAGTGTCTTGTATGTCTCCTTCTTCCTCTCCAGATAAAAATGAATTAGAAAGTGAAACACTAAAACCGACAATTTTTTTATTATCCATAAATAAGTGGTTGAGTTCGAACCCTTTGATTTAGTCTGCAAAATTTAAATTATATTGGTCAAAATGCACTGCAAATTCATCAATATTTTAAATACTTCTGAACAAAATTTCCCCAATTCTCCAAGGTAAAGGAATGAATTGCTTCTTTCTTTTTTCATGAAAGAAGTGAAGACAAGATCTGTATTGTCTAGAAACTTCCACAACAAAAATCTTGTCAAATACATTACATAATATGGGAGACACGGGGTTTTTCTCGAGAACAATAAACTCTAATAATACTGTAATGTTCCATGGCTTCAATGCTTCCCTTTTTGTCCAAGAAATTCACTGCTTCTAAAGATAGTCTCGACGTTTTTGGCCCAAAGATAAGTTTCTTGAAGGAAGAAACAAATGTATTATGAACTTCATAAAAACTATATGTATCATTTTTTTCCATAAGTCGGGGTTCCACATTTGTACTGGGTCAATTTTACAATTAACTTACATCTTCCCAAATTCAAACCCTTGAAAACATGACAGTAGGTGATAGCGAAGATTAAGTATGAAGACATGTAAAATTTATTGTTCTTTTTTAAATTTGATAATTGAAAGGATATTTCTATAGAAATAATCTTTGCCTAATAGAAAATTGTTTTTTTATGAACTGTAAAATGTAAAATGTACAAAGCTAGTCGAGGAATGGTAGTTGTAGTTTCTTTACCGGCTACTCTAGCGAAAAGCCATGTTATTTATATATAAGGGTTTTTTAACAAAACAACATGGATGTTGGATAAATCCTCCAACATCATTGTTTAATCCTCAAGATATTCCTACAACAACTCCAATCCATTGTATCTTTCCTTAGAGGCAATATTTTACTTATCACCTTTGAATGTAATTGTTGGCTATGGAAGTTCAACATTTTCTTAAATATTGATGGTGCTAGAGAAATGGGAAAGTATCCTTGAAGTTGAATTAT
>SNQJ01S0024850.1:41091-63234 GCA_010110895.2 Picea sitchensis | reverse complement strand
TCTTGGTGAAAACAAAGTGAATCGGGTGAGTGGATAATACTTGCGATAAACATTTGAAAAATATTCTAAGTATGATGCAAGATGAGGATCGCAGAACATGGTGGTGCATTTTGGTAATTACGGATCTTCGGGCTAGAATGTGAAGAAGTGACAAAACTGCGAGAAACAAAAAAAGAGATTTAGTACTGGAAAAATGCATACGGTGGAACACAAAGGTGAATTTTGGAGGTGGCAGAACTTTTTACAATGACTCATGAACCCACGACAAAACAAAAAAAATCCAAAGTGTCGAAATGTACAAGACAAAGAATTTTTGAAAGATTTAACACATATCTAGGTCAAAAAATGGCTCCAATTGTGGAACAATATCCCCCTGTGGGTTATCGAGAATGTAGAATCTTGACCGTTGGGCCTGGAGTGATAAAGAGAAAAGAAAATAAATTTTTTGAAAATATGCACAGAGGAAAATAAAATTGTGTACAAAATGTACATAACGAGACTAAAATTTTTCAAGAGAAGAAATTTTTGAGATGTTTCCCATTGATTGGAAACATTTGCATTGTCTGTTTCATATCTTTTAGCATATAATAATTGTATCTAAGATTTGTTTCAATAACATATGGACCAATCCACAATGCTTCAAACTTAGTATTGAGAGATGATTTTTCCTTGGCTTTGTTCCACAATAATTCCAGTTGCCCCTTTTGAAAATATTTTTCCGAGGTGATTTGATTGAAATGATTCTTGATGACATATTGTATTTGAGTCATTTTACTTAATGCTTCATTTCTTTTTTCTTCCAATTACATCAATTGGTCATATCTTCTTTGCATAGGAGAGACTTCTTCTGAATTTTCAATGTTAACAACATATGTCAAAGCGTTCAACTCCAAGTGAATGGGAATTTTGGCTTCTTTTCCATATACCAATGTATATGGTGACAATCCAGTGTTTTCCTTTGGTGTAATTCAACTGGCCCATAATGCATCAATTAATTTAGTATGTCAATTCCTCTAGTTTACTGCAATTGTCCTTTTAAGGATCTGGATAAAAAAAATTATTTGTTGATTCAGCTAAACCATTTCATTGGGGGTAATAGTTTGATGATTCACCCATCATGATACCAAATTCCCCACAAAATTTGGTGAAGTTTGATCCAATGCATATTAACCCATTGTCAATTATAAACTTTTATGGCACTCCAAATATTGAAAAATATTTTCTTTAAGGAAATTAATAAGATCTTCATAATCAACTTTTTTTAGAGATACAACCTCTTACCACTTAGTGAAATAATTGGTTGTAGTAAGGATGTATGAATGCCCCTTGTTGGAATTTGGATTGATGGGTCTGATTACATCTAGTCCCCATTGTGTGAATGGTTCTTCAATTGTTACAAGATGCAAGGGCATTGTTGGTATTTTCATTTTTCTAGAGAATTTTTGGCAAGAAATACATTTTCTAATCATAGAATATGAGTCTTTGAAAACAGTAGGTGAATAGTAACCAAATCTCATGATTTTGTGTGCAATAGTTGTAGGTGAAAAATGTCTGACACTAACACCTTCATGAAATTCTCCCAACACCTTTTGAGATTTTTTTGAATCAATACATCTCAATAGTATTCCATCAAAATTTATGTAAAACAAGACTTCAACAACTAGCACATTGATTTGTTTTCATTTTCAATGCCCTTTTCTTTCGAAGACATGCCATTTGGAAATTGACCAATTTTTATATAAAAGATAATATATTTGTACCATTATGATGCGGTTGATGAAGAACATGTTTAAATAGAAATATCTCCATTTACTACCTCAATCCATGTCATCGATTTACATAACCCTTGTCCTCTAATTGCTTTTAGTGGCTTGATCTCAATGTCATTTTATTGAATCTTGGCAAGCTAGTTTTCCAATTTTCCTTCTCTCAACTGTTGATTTAGAAACATCTTCACTAGAGATATTGAGACATAGGCTATGAAATTAGATGAAAGAATATAAGTCCTAAAATGTGCCACCACTTTGACCAAGGAGAGATCTTGCTTCTCTATCTCCAAATATTTCAATCCATAGTCATGCAGAGTCTTACTCATCAAACTTATTGGAAATTATTATCCTTTGAGATTTCTTTGTGTGAGTATTGAGGCAATGGTTTCATCTGAAGAAAAATAATTATTATAAAATCTTGATCAAAATTAGGACCGACAAGTATTGGAGTAGTGGTGATTGCATGCTTAATCCCAGTGAATGTTGCCTAAATCTCTTGAGTCCATTCAAAATTCTAATCTTTTTTCAATAGCATATTAATGGGATTTACAATATTTGCATAATCTAGTATAAATATCCACACAAAATTTATCTTTCCAAAGAAATATTGGAATCCGTTTTTAGATATCGGGGGATTTAATTCATTGATTTCCTTAATTATTTCTCGATCAATATAGATCCCATCCTTACTTACTATGTGCCCAAAAAAAATTCACTCTGATATAGAAAATAGACACTTCTTCTTATTTAGGGATATACCATACCATCTACAGCACTCAAAGACTTCCCTCAAATATCTGGTGTGTTCTTCTCTAATATTTGAGTGAATGGTCAAATCATCTTGATAATCAACCATGAACTTTCCAATCAAATATTTAAAGGCATGATCCATTACTCATTGGAAAGTTTCTCCAACATTCTTTATCCCAAAAGGCATGCATATATATATGTATATGTCTCCTAAGGTGTGACAAAAGTAGTGTTTGGTCTATCTTCTTCAGCAACCAAGATCTGGTTGTATCTAGAAAAACCAACAAGCATGGAAATCAATGTTGAACCAATCATTGGTTGTAGAAACATCTCCATTTTTGGGAGTGGATAATTATATTTGATGCTTGCTTTGTTTAAATCTCTGAAATCTACACAGAGGAAAATTTCTCCACTCTTCTTTCTGACTATTATTGGGTTTGAAAACCATTATTAATGTCTTACGAGAACACTTATTCCAACCTTTTTTAATTTTTCTAATTCAATCTTTACAAGGGGCTTCAACTTGGGATTGATTATTCTTAATTTCTTCTTGACATGATTTGCTCCTTCTTTAAGAGGTATGATGTGTTGAAAAATGGACTTGTCATATTCTTTTATATCATCATATGTTCAAGAAAAAACATCATAAAACTCTTTAAACATGGAAGTATATTGATCAATTTCTTTCTTTGTGTAACCCGTGCCAAGATTTACATGTTTTGGAAAATAAGGAGTGTCAATGTTTATCCTGTGTGTCTCCTGCACTTTTCTGACATATGTCTCCTCCTTTGTATCAACAATTTTTGTTTGATCATCTCTTGTGAAAAGAGATTCAAATGCAATACAATCTTTTGAGATAGATACCTGATTCTGATCATCCAGGCTTTCAAAAGAATTATTTGAATCAACAAGAAACTCAACCAATTGTTCATCGTTTTCAAAAACTTGCAGATAATGTTGGTTGTCAGGAACTAAAGGCTTGAAAATTCTCTTTATGTGAAACGTATTTTGATTCTGGGAGTCATCTGGATTAAAAGGGATGCAACAACCACCAGTGAGTTAGCCTTCTGATTTTTATCTCTTGGGATGAAAGATATATTAAAAGAATTGAAAAAGTCCATAAATTCAATTACTCCTTTCGCATAATGCTTCAGCCTTTATTTCTTGATCTTGTACTTCTTATTAATATGATTTATAACCAATTTSGAATCGCTAGTTATTACCAAATTTTCAACTTTCATCTGTAATGCAAGATCCATACCTTGTATCAGTGCTTCGTATTCAAMCTCATTATTTGTGCATGGAAATTCAAGTCCAATGGCATGATGATATATGACTGATTGCACACTCTTAAAAATAATCCCTACTCCACTTCTAGATTTGGAGTAGGAACCATTGAAGGACATGTTCCAAAAACCTTGAAATGAATTTTCCTCTTCTTTCTCTGGAGGGATGATTTGTTCAGGACTAAGGACATCATAATTTATGATTGCTACATCAATAGAATTTTCCATCATTTCATTTTCTTTCTTTCTGAAGGATATTGGCTTTCTGGCTTCTCTAGGAATTCTAGCCATTGTTCTATCTTTGGATGTACCTTTTATCGTTCATTATGTATCCTCCAATAATTGAGGACCAATCTCTTCCCATAACAAATCCATATTGCAAAATCTACCACTATGATGGTAAATATTGTTATGATGTGGGGTGCTCCAATTATCCACGCACAAAAATCTTTAATCTCTCCATAAGCTTGGACCTTTATTGAATCAATTGCATAAATTATTTCCCCAGTTTCATAACATTTAGTACATAACATTCCAACTTCCCTCCAAGACTGATAGGGGCATAATATTATTGGTTTCTCTACTATCTACCAAATAGTTATGCAGTACAACATCTTGGTTCTCTATAGTTATATAAAATGGTGGAACTTCTCCCCTTGGCTTAACTGATGTAGAATTTTTTTGTTGCCTAGAAGTGGTAACAACAACCATTGTTCTATTGCTTGGTTTATCAATAATCTTCAAAATATATTCCATTTGTTGTAGAATTTTCACTACTTCTATGAATGGCAAAGTGATTCTCAAATTGGTCAAATCGTCAATTACATTGTAAGTCATTTTTTTTGTATCTTTCACTTGATTAGCAACTATTTGTTGTTTTGTTGTCTCTGCATGATTTTATTTTGTCTTTTCCTTTTCTTTTTCGATAGCTCCCTTTGTTTTGAATGTGTTTACTTGTGCTCTTGTTTGCACGATATTTTCTTGAATAATGAAAAACCCTTGTTGTTCATTGAAAATGTAAAAGGATGATTCACCTTCATCTGTTTGAACTGATTCAAGAATTTCAACTTGAACGTTATTGACCTCTTGATCATAATTCTCAAAAATTTCTTCTTCAAAAATTTTCTCGATTACAACAACATTAGGGTTTGGCACTCTGGGTGACCTTTTCATATGCTCTTCATCTCTATCGTTTCTTATTCATTGTTCTTGGATAGGGTTTCTTCTTTGTTTTTGGATAAGAATTCTTTGATTATGATTTGCAGGAACAAAATTTCCATATCTTCTTAATCTTGTTATCTTGTTCTTCATCTATCGAATTGTTCTATTCATTTGAGTTATTTCTAATATTTTATTTGTTTATTGAGTTGTGGTTGGATCATTTTTTAAATTAGGGATGACTCCCTAGATAAATCCTCCACTAACTCGATTTTAAATTTTTATTGATGTGGATGATCCTTGATCTGATATTGTGAGAGTGTTCATTTTCCTCTGGACTTTCCTTAAGATTATCTCATGATATACCTTTGTCTCTAACATGAATTCCTTAATTTTTGTTTCTTTGTGTCTAATGCATTTATTCCTGAGGATCTGATGGCATAATTTACATTGATGGAATCACATAATTATAACAACCAAATATAACAGGGGCATTTGGTCGTTTCTCTTTTGGAATCTGATTCAATGTTTTGAAAAATATTAAATTGAAGTCTTTGATTCTTTCACCCTTCTTCAATTGAATTTGAGTGAATTGTGTGAGAAAGGTATGGTATGAAAATGAGGGTGCATACATAGTAAACAAATATGGTCCATATCATTGAATGATGAAATTGATTGAGCAAGAAGAGAGAGGTACCACTCATAGGCTTGTCCTGTCAAATACTACAGGAACACTCTAACCATGACATCATCGTGTTCTATCAAATGGATGTCACAAACTGCCAATAATTGATCTAGATATCTATTTGGATCTGTGCTTCCATCTCCTGAGAAGATTGGTAGAAATCCTTGTGAAAGGGTCGACAACTGATGTTGTTCCCCTTGCAGAATAAAATGGCTTGACCTAGCCCTTCTTCTTGGGACTCTTTGTCTTTCTTCTTGATTCTTAAGAACTTTGTTTCTTTCTTCTCTGTCTCCCATTGTTAGAGTTATTCATGTTTATGTTCTGTAGGTTTCGCCAACTTATGGAGGTTGATGTTGTTTACTCTTTCTTCTTGTTATTGGTTCTTTATATGATTCTAGCTTCTTCTTTAATTTTGATCCCTTCTTTGTCTTCTCGCAATTTCTCTTTCTTCCTCGTGGGCGAGGGTTTCCCATGTTCTTTCGATCTCTTCTCAGCTTCTTGTTGTGGATAATACCAAATCGTAAAACTGATGAAGAACACTTGTTTGATTTCCTAATCCAAATTGTAGTTGGGGTTGATTAGGTTCAGGATGAGTCATAAAAATTATGGTATGTGAAACCAACCTTTTATTCTCTCCAATATGGTCTCCAAAAATGTTGATGTTAAGATTTGTTAAGGTCCAAACAACAACCTCATGAGGATAAAATATCCCCCTGCATTTTTATAGAGGTGGTACTCCTCTGTTTTTTCTTAAAAGATAAATCTTGAATATCTTAAGATCAAAATATCAAAATGGGAGAATACTAAATAGAAAACTCCAATATTTATCGCTCAATGAAAATGTAAAATATTATTCATTGAAAATTAATATATATATTCACAAAATAATTCCTGAGAAGAGGACCATGAATCTTCAAAAATTAAAATACAACATATGCATAAATATTGTACATAAATAAATAACAATTACAGGAAAAATAATATGATTCTCACATCCATCACAGTATCATAATTTTGATCACATTCATGGGAAAGAAAGATAAAGGCCCACAATTGAGAGAACTTTAAAAGATTTTTTTCATTCAAAATAGGAAATAATATGATAGTAAAAATTTAAATATCTTATGCTCAAAAACTCAGAGTTCAAGATATCATTAAAGTTTAACCCAAAAATAGTTCTTTGGGATTTTAAAAAACAACTGTAGTCTTTAATAGTCTAAAAATAAAAATGCATTCATCCAAAATGGATTTGGATTGGGCTCCCATGGACCATAAAATGAAAGTGGAACAAGGTTAAATTGTGATGGATTTATCTAATTCTTTATCTAGTGGTCGATGTTCCTTTTGTATTCTCTTGTGTTGCAGTTACATGACCGGTACCAACTACCTATGTTTGATTTTCTTCAATTATTTTTATTAAATATTTCTTTAATCAATTTTCAATGTAATCCCTCATAGGCACGATGATTATCTCATTCCTGATTTTAATGTCGAATATTGTGCTTTCAAGATCTCTAAATTGAATTGAAATTTGGTGTAACGTGTATCCAATATCTTCATTTTTATTCACATAACTAACTAGCCAAATTTCGACTTCTTGCTATGTGTACTCGGTCAAATTGCTAAATTTCTCTGCTGACACGACCTTCAATATCTCCAGATGTTCTTCAAATTGTTCTCTTGTCATAACGATAGAATTTAAAATTAATTTTGGGTCTTTAAATTCTCTTGTGGTTCCTGCCAAGTCTAACTCAATCAATTTTAAATATAATCCCCTTTTTCTACACTTAAGGTGTCACAGTCAACCAATATTTCCTTTAAAGTCTTTATTCTATTGATTCAACATGATTTTAATTGTTTTATACGATTGTGGGATGGTAAAAATTCTTCCTTTCTTTTTAATTCATTCATGCCTGAAACTTTTAAAATAAATGTAATAACAATCCCTTTATAAAAACCTTTATCATTCTCAAGATTGACGTGGAGGCATTGTCTCAGATTTGTAAGTTTGGATCCCAAAGAAACAAATTTATTCACCAATTCCCATGCCTCAAGAATGAGAGACATTATTTTTTTTATGGTCTCCCCAACGTACCTTCTGACAAAACCGAGAAGCCTTGATGTCCCTCTTAATTTTGAACTTGAATCTGGTGTTCCATCAAAGTTCCTCCAAGGTTGAATAGTAGCAATCGAGCTAGCGAATATGGGTGATGACATCAAGGTATTCTCAAGTTATTTAATTATTTATTTTAAATTGAAATTTTCATTATCCATCTCATCAACTGACATTTTAAGAGCTTCCCATGTAACTTCATGGATACGTGCAATTCTAGAAGGTGGCACCCCATTTGAGATCTAACTCTGAGTTATATTTTTCTTGTACCTTTTTATTTTTTGAATTAATTCTTTCAAACATTAATTTCTTGGCACTTCTATCAAACATAGCATTGTGTACAGTCAAATATTCTTCTTCAAAGAATATTGGTTCTTGTGTCTCCAATTCGGTTGCAACCTCTCAGCTTTGTTTAAGTCTTTGTTCTTCATCATGAAATTCTATATCTTCAATATTGGCATCCAAATCCATTTCTTCAAGAAAAACTTCATATTCAAGTGTGAACTCCTCTATTCCTTGTTGATTGGTTTGCCTTTTTCTTTTACTTTTTACAGGAAGTTTGTGAGGTCATTCCAAATTTCCCTTAGGAGGGTTTTGATCTCCTCCATCATCAAAATCATTGATTGAATAATTATTTTGTTCTTGTGTCAGTACTTGAGAATTTCATTTTTGTGATCACTTCTTTGAGATACATTAGGAGAATGAGTACTCCTTTCATTAACAACTCTTCCCCTTTGTTTATGTTGGTCTATAGTGTTGATGGAAATCTCAATGTCGTCTAGTTTCTTTTCAACAAAAATTGCTTGAGGGTCCTATTTGTCTCCTTCCTCCACTCCAAATAAAAATGAATTAGCAAGTGAAACACTAAAATTGACAGATGTCATATGATCCATAAACAAGTGGTTGGTGTCAAACCCTTTGATTTTTTCTGCAGATTTTAAATTATACTAATCAAAATGCACTGCAAATTCATCAATATTTGAAATACTTCTCAACAAATTTTCCCCAATTCTCCGAGGTAAATGAATGAATTGCTTATTTCTATTTTCATGAAAGAAGTGAAGCCAAGATCTATATTTTTTGGAAATATCCACAACAAATATCTTGTCAGATACATAATACGGGAGTTCATGGGTTTTTCTCGAGAACAATAAACTCTGATAACACTATAATGTTTCATGGCTTCAATTATTCCCTTTTTGTCTAGGAAAGTCACTACTTCTAAAGATAATCTTGATGTTTTCAGCCCAAAGATAAGTTTCTCGTAGGAAAAAAATATGTGTTATGAACTTAATAAAAATGATATGTAGCCTTATGTTTCCATAAGGCTGGGTACCACATATGTATTGGGTCAATTTTACAATTAACTCATCTTCCCAAATTCAAACCCTTGAAAACATGACAGTAGGTGATAACGAAGATTAAGTATGAAGATATGTAAAAAAAAAATGTTCTTTTTTAAATTTGATAATTGAAAATATATTTTTGTAGAAATAATCTTTTCCTAGTCAAAAATTGAGTTTTCATGAACTATAAAATGTACAAATGTACAAATCTAGTCGGGGAATGGTAGTTGTAGTTTTTTGACCGACTACTTTGGCGAAAATCCATGTTATTTCTCGATAATTTGTTTTTAACAAACTGACCTTAATGTTGGATAAGTCCCCCGACATCATTGTTGGATCCTCAAGATATTCCTGTAGTAGCTCCAGTATATTATTTCTTTCCTTCGGGAAACTCTTGGCCTCATCTCCTTTGAATGTAGTTGTTGGCTCTGGAAGTTTCAACATTCTATTAAATATTGATGGTGCTAGATAAATGGGATATTTTCCTTGAAGTTGAATTATCCTCTGATATTTATAGTATTTATCTATGCACCAGGAAACTATTTCTTTGGAGTCGAAAAATTCTAGTACACAACCTACTAAGACAATCACTGATGTCCATGATTTGTTCACATTCATTTCCTTCAATCGTAACAATGAATAATACCAGTATGATATTGACCACTGGAATCTTTGATCCTCCCGCCCAAACAAGTTTAGAGTATCCCCACAGAAATGTTCTCTTTTTCTTGTTGTCATACTTGATGAAGTTGGTGGACTATTGTACAGTCACTTTAGAACGTTAATTTCAAGGTAATCCCTTTTACCTAACTTGAAGCGATTCTTTCGAAAGAAATATTGATGTGAATTAAATTTGAATCGATGGAGAATTTCCTCAAGAAGTATGCCATTAATAACGACCTTTTAATATTTTAATCACTTTTTATTTTTCGTAAGATTAGCATTAAATGTACTTTGGGGAAAGTGATAATATGAGACATGTATTACCACAGAGTAATGAAGGATAGAATGTGTTTCAAGAGATGTTAGAATGAAAGGAAAACTTGTGGGTCCGTAAACCTACAGTGAATCAAGAAATGACTAAGTATGAGACTTGGTTGGATGTGAGGGGAAAATAGTTTTGAAGAGCTATGACCCATGAACCCACAGTGAAATCGAAAATCAACTAAGTATTTAGATATTGAGAGAGAGAAAGAGAGACTTGAGAAAATCACTATAACATAAATCGGCCGATCGAACCTGTCGTGGTGAAAACAAAGTGAATCAAGTGAGTGGCTCATACCCACGATAAACATTTGAAAAATATTCCAAGTATCGTGCAAGATGAGGATCGTGGAACATGGTGGTGCATTTTGGTAACAATGGAGCTTCAGACTTGAATGTGAAGAAGCAAAAAACTTGCGAGAAACACAAAAAGAGACTAAGTATTGGTGCAAAATGGATATGACAGAACACAATGATGCATTTTGGAGGTGATGTAACTTTGTACAATGACTCATGAACCTGTGAAAAAAAGAAAATTTTCTAAGTGTTGAAATGTATAAGAGAAAGAATTTTTGAAAGACATAACACATATAAGGGTCAACAGTACCCAGGTAGAGGAGTAGTTCCTGAGAAACCATTAAAAGTGTAAGTATATTTGAATGAGATGGTATGGTTTTTACTTCATGGTTATGGTGTCATTAACATGCAAGGCCCCATGTGGGTTCATCTCCATTAGTGCCTTTGTAGAGGGAGTGCTTGGTTCTTGAGTTACCCTTTCCTCGACAATGTGTGTATTCTAAACCTCTTTTTTCCTTTTAATATTATTTTATTGCTTAACAAGTCCCCTTTTTAGTTTCATGTGTTTATTTTTTTACTTGGATTAAGTCCTTTAAATTTTGTATGCATTTAGTGTATTAGGACTAGGGGTGATTGCATCATATCAAGGAGGTAGAGATAAAGCTAACTTTGGATTTTGATTTGTCATTTGTCATATCATTCTTTCTTCTTTCTTTTATAGCATGTTTTTTTATTCCTTTTATTAGTTGCATCAACCTTGACATTCTATCCCTTCTTCTCATGGGAGGGTGAAGGCACAAACCTTTTTTATGTACATGTAACAACCATTTCCAAAAGATAGGACAATGGAAGGAAAATAGATGGTATCTTTTAAGTATGGAAGGGAGTGGTATGTTACCCTTATCAAGGCCTCCCAATAGTACCTATGTTCCCCAAGAGTGACAACATTACACTAGGACACATATGATGGCCACCAAGGTGAAACAAGGGGAAAAAACATAACTTCCAAGAAACCATGATCAATTATTTAACTTCAACCCATGATCCTCACCTAAATTCATAATGTATTAAATGTAACACTTTATATGAAACAATGATGAGTGTACCTCATGTGTGTTGGACCACCATCATCGAATGAACCATGCTAATCACGTGAAATGAAATGGTCTGTGATGAGGGGGGAGGCATCTAAGGGGATACTATCTGTGGAGAATGTTGATAATTATCTCTGGTACCACTGTCTTCAATGTGTAACATGAGAAATGATCTCCTCTAGTTATCCCTAAGTGAGAGGGGGTAATAGGTCCCAGAGATAAAATTCAAAACAAGAAAATTATGAGATTATCCAACCATAATGTTGAAGACCCATTAAAGATTCGTTGCAGCCCTTATGTGTAGACTTTATGGGAAGCATATGCCTCAACCTTCAAATAATCATGAGTTCCTTATGCTACATACAATCACAACAACTATTCACGTATTCAACTGGGATGATATCCTCTCTACCACCCTAGAGGAGACCATATCAGTAGCAAACTGCACATTGCCAAGGAAACATCCACATTTCCACATGTCTTCCTACATGTTGAATATCGTCTACTTAGTACATGCCTATACATGTATGGGTTGGAGTTGGAAACTGAGTGACCCCCCTATTCACGTCTACTGCCAAGACTTGTGGGAGAATAAATACCATGTTCACTATCATAATATCCATGAACATTTTTCAATTCCTTTGTTCTAGTTATTGTTTTGTACCCTAACACCATGTATGTCAGAGAAGGAAATGCAGGTTGTTGATAAAATTAGAGATTAGTATGTACTTTATCATGTGACCTACATCAGGGTCTATGGATTTACCAAATCTCCTCACTTATTTCCAAAGTTTTTTCTTGACAAATTGGTCATGTAGGAAGTAACGTACCACACCCTTGTGCATAGAATTGGACTAGCCCTCTCTAGGGACAATAAATTGCTATGGTGACCATTGCCTTTCTGTGTGGTATCCTATAGTTTCAAGGATGGAAAGGAGTCAAGTCATAGCCTAAGGCATATATCCTAACAACATTACATTTCGGGGAGGAAATATTCCACAGACACGATCCCCTAAAAGTTGTCAATGAACACTGTGATCTTTGCAAGTATAAATGGCTCTATGAATTTGAATCATGGAGGGATGAAGAAATATAAAAAAGGGACAATATCTATGATGAATTCATTTATAGGATGAGAAGCAACTCAAGGAAAAATACAAGATGAGACATCAAATGATCAAACACACACACAAGATCTCAAGAGACAAGATGATGACAGAAGAACTTTTGAATTGATTCATCCCCTTGATATAAAAGTGACAGAATAATTCTTGGATTGTGACCTTGGAAGCCAGAAAGCAAAGAAATGGTAAGTTGGTCGAAGCATGGTGTTCCACAGTAGGGTGTGTGTAGGGGAAATATGAGCACGGGTCGAGCCTAGCATCACTTCGAAGGAACAATGGTGTAACAAGAGAGTTAAGAGGACCTTGTTGGGTGGGATAGTTGATCGTTGGAGACTCACTGACTGGATAGGCACTTACCATATTGAAGACAAAGAATAAAGAGTAACAGGTCATTGATTATTTGCACACTTGCTAGGGACGAGCAAGGATTTGAGTGTGGAGGAGATGTTGGGAGGCCTCTTAGGCCCTTTTAATAGTCATCATATATTAAACATTAGATATTAATTAAATATATTAAGATATATGTAGTAAAGGGTAAATATATAAGAGAACTTAACGAATGATTAGTTGGAGTGGGTGCAACCACTCCAACCATCCATACAATGTATAAATACTCTTGAAGAATGAATATGAAAGCAAATGTATATCTCTCTCCACATTTATCTCCTTCTTTCTTGGGATTATTTGTGTGTCTTGATGTTCTTAATGTGTCTCTCTTGAATGTATGCCCTAATTTCTGAGACTACAACAATCCTCTACAATATTCTTGGAAATATATGTGTGGATATCTCCATGAGTAGTAATGGGAGATCATGCATCATCTTGGTGCTACAGTGGAAAAAGTAATAATGAAATTGTCGGGAGCATAACTTTCACATGAAAACTCCATTTTCAATGTTTTTTAACTCATTGGAAATCGCTCAACAATCCCTAAAGAATCAAAATTTACTTTGCACATTTACTAAGGTTTCAACCAAAAAATAATATTGTTTAAGACCCAAAATGAAAAAATGTTAATTTTTATCTGAAATTACAGAACTTGAGATCTATCCTAAATTGGCCCCAAAAGGCCATAAATCTAATTTTCCTCTTTAAACTACCAATAATGAAACCCAAAAGGCCATAAATCTAATTTTCCTCTTTAAACTACCAATAATGAAAACAAATATACATTGATAGTCTTTTTTGCATGTGAGTCTGCATGGATATCTCCATACCATGCATGTCATTGCATTGAAAGAACTCCACTTGCATGTATTTGTATTGGCTATATCCACTAAATGCATGTCTCGATGGATATCTCTACTTAATGGCTGTCTTTGTATGGTTATCCTTTAAGGCCATGCATCTCAAGTGGAATTGTAATTCACCATGGTAAAAGGAATTAAGATTGTAATTGATGAAGCCTATTTTAATGGCTTGAGATAATCCATTACAAGAATCATATAGTGGCCTCAATTGGCCAGTGATGGCATCACTTGGTTGGTTTGGCCAAGGTTACTAGATATCTATGGAGTGCTTAGCTCCCGCTAAAGGGATTCCGGGTAAATCTATAGTGTCCATCTACAGCCATACTTTCTTCTTTTCTTATTTCTCTCTCAGTTGTTAACATGGTTGTGGTTTGTGGGTTTGTTTTTTTGTAGGCTCTATATGATCCAAGAGGATCTTCACATTCAACAAATTCAAGTTGTTTTTAATTTCCACCAATATTGTTCACACACCGAAGACCTCGCAGGGAGATTTGCTGCGTGATTTGAACGAGGTCAAATGGACTTCATATGTGAAAGATGTTAAAGTTTGGGAAAAAAGGTGAAAACTATAAAATGAAATGATTAAATGTTGAGCTTAGGTTCTCATGCATTTTTCATTTTTATTTTAGGAAACTGATACAAATGTGAGAACTATCTAGCATTGGTGCAAAATCTACATAGCATTGAAGTTTCCTAGTCTCAAGGGAAAGTTGATATCTTCATGGAATGTTGAGATCTTCATGGTATGGTTGAGATATTTCCTCAAATCAATCCTTTCAAATGTCCCCAAATGCCAATTTATGGGATCTTGAGAGTTATTCTCTCCTTGATATGTTGAAGTAGTTCTTAACAATAATGAATTATTTAAACTCCTTATTGGGAGAAAGATGGTAAGTCTATTTGAAGCTCTTGGAAGCTATTTGTAAAGGAGAGTAGGCAAGTTGTAGGCTTGCTTGTGAATTTGAAACCCTTTATAAAGGAGAGTAAGCAAGTTGTAGGCTTGCTTGTGAATTGTTCTCCCTTTGTAAAGGAGAGAACTAGCCCCTTATTGAGAGAAGAATTCAACCTTTTTTGTAAAAGGAGAGTCGACTCTTTGAAGAAGAAATAACAAAGTGGTTTGTTGATTGAAGTTGTCTTGAATATGTATCCCATGAGGGTGAACTCTGTTAACAATATGGTTTGCATATTATTTTTATGTGCTTGATTTTTTTTTATTTTAGTTTTAAATGTTGAATTATATTGTGAAAATTCATATTATAAATGGAAAACTGAGTTAGTTTTCTTATTTCCCATTTTCATATCAAGTTGATATTAGAGCGGGTTGTTCAAGGGTGTTAACATTTTTCCACTTTGTGTTAGATTCTTCCATTTGTTGCATTTACATTTTGGAAGTGCAGGTTTATTGGTTGCAAAGGACAACCATGGTAAAATATCTGAAGAGAGAAAGGCTTCAGGAGATTGAAGATATAAACCAATATATTCAAGAGGAAAAATCTGAATTGAGAAGATTATTGCAATTCTCTAAGGATGAAAAGCAATAGTTGCAAGACGGACGGTTATTCCATGGAGAATTTCTCATGGGAATCATTCAAGAGATGCAACCTGAGTTGTAAGACAAAGATGATATTTTGGCAAAGTTATAGAATGGTGAAGAAGTGGGGGAGAAAGAAGAGTCTACCATGCAAAGGAGATGATCCTCTATCAGAGATGTTCAATCCACAACTAAGGTTTGCATTGTAAGTTAATCACCGTGGTCTTCCCATCAATATGTAGATGTTTCTTTTGTTGAATTTGAAAAGCATACTTGGGGTATTGGTTCAAAGTTACTAACCAAGATGGGATTTGATGGAAAGGACCTTAGAATCAATGTCCAGGGAATGACTAATCCCATACAAGTTGAGGAAATACCTCATTATGCATGTTTGGGATATGGAAAAAAAGAAGTTGGATAATGTTCCAAGAAAACTGGAGCAAAAGAAGCTTCAAGAGAAGAGCCCAAGTCACTATCTCTACATAAACAACTCATGCAAGGATATGGCACACCACTCCATGATGGTGAGAGTAAGTGCAAGTTAGAATCTAGAAATGTATAGCCTCTCAATCATGGGAAAATAAT
Source organism: Picea sitchensis (assembly GCA_010110895.2). Lineage (NCBI taxonomy): Eukaryota > Viridiplantae > Streptophyta > Pinopsida > Pinales > Pinaceae > Picea > Picea sitchensis. Next base: position 47,262 of record SNQJ01S0024850.1, on the reverse strand, counting down.
TAAGATAGAATGTGAATTATATCCAAAGAGAGAGGAACATCCCAAAGGAGGAGGTAAAAAAAAATTCCTCATGAGACTCGTACAAGGAACAACCCTAAAAGGTATGGAAACCATGAGTACTCCAATTTTTTGTTCAATTATGAGAAGAATGACTATGTAGCTCAAAATTTGTGGTATGTATATTCTTGTATTTTTGTGGATTACATAATCATTGTGTATCCATGAGTTGGAAGAGTAAGTCCTTACAGAGGAAGATCATGCCATCCAAGACGGAGGCAATGTCATGCCCCATATTATTATTATTATTATTATTAAATATAAATAATAATAATAATATCACGAATATAATAATTCTCTTAGTGACAATAAATACTTATTGGAATGAATTGTTAACTATTGGAATAATTATCTTAAAGGTGGTCATAATAAGTATTTATTATGGATATTAGGAAAATTAAAGAGAATGGTAAAATTAGTAATCATAATTAATGAAAAAACCCTAAAGTATAATAAATAGTGGACCCTAGGGATTGGGTTCTATACCACGGATGGACTCTATATAAAGAAGGAAAAGGATGAGAAAATGGCATCTTTATTTTTCACATCTCTATTTGGTTGAAGCTATGGAAAAGGAAAAACTAAGGTTGGCATGGTAGTAGATTGGGGACTACTAAGGATTTAAAGTAGCAAGGTCTAAGGTTGGGTGGAGAGTCCTCCCCCACTTTGTGTTGTGGTTGCGAGGTCAATGATCAAGGTATGTCTATGATACTCAAGTCACCAGGTAAGATGGGTTCTTCACCACGTGTAAGATCCTTACCTTTCATTGATTTTCTCAATAAGGATTTCAATGAAAATTCAATGGTTATTTGGATTGTTTTATGGTAACTTGTATTTTCTTTAGTAGATCCTGCTATTACATGGATAATTTTTTTCTTGTATAATTCTTTAGTAAAAGAGACCATGTATGAGGGTAGGTTTCAACCCTTAAAGCTTATGGACCTGTCCATTATGTTAGATTAATAAAGATCTATTAATGCTTAAATTTGTCTAGGAAGCTTAGATTTGGTGAGCAGATGTTGATATTGATGTATGGTTTAACTTTAGAAAACAACCTCTAAGGGTGTTGATATTGATGTATGGTTTAACTTTAGAAAACAACCTCTAAGGATCTACAAGTAGCCTACAATGTTTTTAATCTGCCACCCCATTTTAAAAAAAAAAAAAAAAAACATTTTTTCTTTTATGTTTTCATGTAGGGTTTTGCTCAACTAATCATTTTTTTAGGTAGTTTGAGCTTAAATGTCACATCTTTAATATTGCTTCTATTGGTTAGCATTCAAAGGTTTAACACGGATCGTTGCCCATCAGCCATCAAACCCTAGAGTCTATCGATGCAACAATAAAATGATAACTGGTTAACACGGATCGTTGCCATCAAACGCTAGAGTCTATCGATGCAACAATAAAATGATAACTGGTTAACACGGATCGTTACCCATCTTACATCAAACCCTAGAGTCTATAACTGCAAAGAGACGGTGGCCTTCTTGGCTAATGTTCTAGGTATCTTCGGGTGGACACGGTAAGGGTTCGTGCCATTTGTAGCAACTCTGGGATGGTTTCTATCAGCTTAACCCTATTCTCCTCTCTGACTGTTGAGATGTTCATTACTCTCGGGTTTTCGGTGGTTATATATAGACAAAGTTAGCAAATGTTTCTGAATTGATGGCAAAATGATTGCTCTACCTACGTTCATGTTCTGCTGCTAATTTAAATGGTATTTAACATCTTTACCTTCCATTACAACATTGACCTAATTCGTGATATATATGTGTTGGATGCAATTTAAATAGTTACAACTCTTTCTAAATCTGCTGTAAACTGCAATCTATTTTGTTATGCCTATGATTTTACTATTGCATTCATGGACATGATATTTCGATACACATGTTCTTACATACAGTGCTAAGCATTTCCTATTTTTCTATCTTAAGAGGCAGATTACACTAGCATACAGTGCTAAGCATTTCCTATTTTTCTAAGAAGCCGATTAGGGTTACAGATAGGGTTTGAGCGGTGAGCAATTTGACGTGAAGATTTTGGTTTGGTATCGAATCAGTTTTGGTGGAAATTAAAACGCTTATTCTTTGAATATATTTTGTAACCTATGTTTCAAATATGTTATAGCGAATTACCATTACAATGATCTAAAAAGAATGCATATATATGTTCCCTAAATAATGCAGATTTGAAGACATTAGCATGTTAGATTATGGGACTTAGTTACAACAGTGATTTTGTTTGCAGAAACCTTGGTAGATTTTCTTCACATAGAGTTTTCTATGATAGTGATACTTTCTATTGCTAAGTTAAAATTTGCATTTGTCACTTTGAGATTGATACTGAAATATTATCACTGCATTGATATAATGATATAATCAATTCCAGGTCGAATGATATAATCAATTCCAGATAGATGAACTCTATTAGCAAGTGTGATGTAAATGGAAGGAAATTTATAAAAATGAAGTACAAACAAGGAATGGAGTAGTTGTAAAGTAAACAACTTTTTAATTATTAAAAAATTTATTTTGTTAAAGATTTATTTAGTATCAATTATAATAAAAGATATGAATATTTAATTATTATAGTAAGATATATAAAGTAGTTATTAAAAAAAAAATGATTTGTTTATTATTATAGTTAGATGTGAAGTAGTTGTAAAAAAAAAATAGTTTATTATTATAGTAAAAAGTGAGATAGTTGCAAAATAAATAAAAAATTAATTATTATAATAAGGAGTAAAGTAAAATGTAATAATAATAATATCTTACCTCCCTTTGGATTTGAACTTGTAACCTCTTAAGAGGAAACACATGTTCTTAACCATTCTCATTCAAGTTGTATAATGTTTGATAAGGGATGATTTATAATACAATATATTTATATTCAACTTATCATTTTATTGAAAGTATAATTGTATTGTTATACTATTACTTAAAAAAAAGTGTAAAAGCAAACAAACTTATTTTGCAATGGTGTCAAATGGTCAATAATAAAATATCAACTCCAAAGAAGTGAAGAAGTAAATGCTCAAACATCAATGTTATTTCATGTTATTAGTCATTGCCCTTTGGGTTGCAATGACTAATTTGAATTGGTTTTTCATGGTTATATTAATACATGGACGCAAACCAACAATTTTAACCAAAGTTTTAAGACTTTCATATGATTTTCCATCTAGCATTTTTATTTTTTTCCTAAGTTTTAAGTTTAAGGCTTTGTTTGGCCTCATATCAAGGCGACTCGCTTCTAACTTTAGGAAATGAGACACTTGAAACTTAATGAATGAGCTATGTTGAAGCGAGATGAATTAATGCTAACTTTCAAGTTAACATTAATTCCAAACATTAAATGTTTAATTCTTTCTAGATGGATAACTCATACCATACCCCTTGTCTCTTGGAGCTCTACGAGCTACCAACTGCCCTCCCACTTGGTCACTTGCATGTTGTTTCCAACACTTTAACCTCTCCCTCCCTCTTCTGGTTTTTCTTCATAGTTTCTACCCCCTCCTCGTTTCTCCTCTCACCTTAAGATTGGTCCTATGCCCATCGGAAGACTTTAGTCCACTTGCAATATGTCGACAAGAGAGTTTCACCTCACACTAGTTGAAGGAATCATTGTCATCAAGAAGACGCCATTGCATTATCATTGTAGCCAAGAATACCCTATTTCAGTGTGTACTTCGACTTCTTTCATTATGTACTTTGACTTCTGCAAAATAGAAGGTGAAGGTGAGTAAAATCAAATTTAAACTAGCACTCAATTTTACAGTAAATTTAACAGATATTGTATATTTTTATATTTGTTACTGACTAAGTTACTTCCTAGGTAAGCAAGCCCTATCTATTGTTCAAATCCATAGCTAGACACAACACCTTGCCCCTGTTCTCTTTGACTCCATCAATCAGCTTCATCATACCCTCCATCAATCGGCTTCATCATCCCCACGAACTCAGTAACTCTTGTTTTCCATCAGCAGAAAAGATCTCTCTTTGGAAGGTCGTTTCAATTCAAAGCAGGTGTAGGGGGAGAAGCCCTCCCCTCCACGATGTCGTCTTACCCTTTGCAATAGATCTCCACACCTCTCCATATATCTTCCCACCCATCCATATCTACTCCTCCCTCTGCAACTACAAAAAGTATAATTGTTCAAAAACTATATCATTACAATGACAACTTGAAATTCACAATAACATTCACAATAGTGGAAATGGTTTGGTGTACCTCAAATTTGATGTATCTGAAATTTTAGTCAGGACTGTAACTCTGTCTCAACTCTACAATCTCTTACATTATTGTGACTAAAAGTGGGATTAACATATAAGAATTCAAAGAAATAACATGTTTCCAACATTTGAAAGACCTCTTAGCATATTGTTTCATTTATCCCTAAGAATTTATTCTTGGTTTACTCAAATCGTATTATACTTATCTCGGTGATTACGAACAAGGGTCCCAGATAAGCGTACGTTGGTTGAATGTTGCACGTTGGTTGAATGTTGCATAGCAAGGTGCTTGGTTGAATGCTTCTTATCAGGGTGCTTGATGTTCATCAAACTTGACCCAACACTTGGTGGAGGCTGAATATATGTTGGATCAGAAAACCCTAGATTCCCATATGTTGTGCAGCAAGCAAAACACCCATCCATTTGATACCCTGCATATGAAACCCAACCCATAGCCCAGAGTACAATTTCACAATAACATAATTAGCACTTGATATCATTGTAACGTATTGAGTGGTATAGGTATTTTATATATCACCTTTCTTTATATATATATATATATATTCATGGTTTTATGATAATAATGCTCACAGTGATTAATTTTTTGTGCGTGCAGTCCTTGTATGATCATCCTGGCCATTTTATTCACGGTTAAGTCATTTTCTATAGAGAAATATAACAATGTTTTATATAGTGAAATATAACATGCTACTGGAAGTTAGGAGAGTCCACAAAATACCTTATGCCCATTTCAGTATCAAACAAGTTCATAGCTATGTTTTTCTTCTGTGAATGGTTCTCAAATGGGAGATCATGTGAGACTTAGATGTATGGAGAGGAGATAATGAATGCAAGAGCATCATCAAACCCAAATGATTTCCCTTTAACAACAACATACAGAAGGATGTGTATATTACATGTGCGTTGAGAGTATTAAGTAGAAAATAAACATTGATAGCTGACGTGTTGTGACTATATGGCCCAGTGGATATGACACCCAAACCAATTCTCCTATTACTAAACACTATCACATGTCCTTTTATCACTGAGGCACATAAATCATTACATTATTTTTGTATGAATAAATTGGATTTTGCACACAGACCTACACACATTGCATTGATATTTGAAGGTAGACGTACACACATTACATTTATATTTGAAAGGAAGGAGTAGCTACGTCTCAAGATATTGTTTTTCATTCAATTTTCAGATATACGAATAGCCCAAACAAGTGACAACCAAAATATAATTTTACGTTTGAAGATACTATTTTTCATTCAATATTTAGATATACGGATAACCCAAACAAGTGACAACCAAAATATAATTGTTCACAAACTCTATGGGGGAAATGAAAAATAGAAATTCACAGTAACATAAACTCTTTGGCGTACCTGAAATTTGATGGTTGATTACCCAAGAGAGAGGGCGTGGAGATTTGAATGAAAGTAAAGTGTTTCTAAGCCCAACCTGTAATTCTCCCACAAAGTTAAGTGAGAAAAAGACAAAGGCAACTGCTCAAACTGAGGAGCAAGCAACAATACAGTTGGGGGAATAGTTATACTTCCCCTTGGCTATCTTCTTTTTTAGCTAGCCATTCTCCAAATATTATGATGACTTATGTGCCAAATATCAGGGTGTTAAAGCTACAAAAGGAGAGTCCTCGCACGAACAATGTTCATGGTTCTCATCAAAATTGGCTAAAGAATTGTGCATGGACATCAATATGTCCTTTGTTGCAGACATCCATATGTCCTATAAGTGTGCGAGCAAAAGTCTCATTAGTAACATCCATTTCTCATCTTCCCTTGCACCATCCACGTGTTTCCATTCTCCACAGCCAATGTCACTGATGTCGATTACCTGAATGAATAAG
>SNQJ01S0024850.1:24057-38122 GCA_010110895.2 Picea sitchensis | reverse complement strand
TATTTTTACTTTAAACCATATAAAATTATATAAAAATAAAAATATCTCATATTGTTAACTATTTGTAAAAAAGGATTTACAAATATCCAATTTAAACCATATAAAAATATCTCATATTGTTAACTATTTGTGGGATTTACAAATATCCAGTTAAGACAAATACACAATAAAATTGTATATTCAAATAAACTATTTTTACTTTAAACCATATAAAATTATATAAAAATATTTAAAAATGAAAAAAATTATATTAAAATATTTTTGCAACTCAGTTGTTATCAAATTTTATATTTAAATAAACTATTTTTACTTTAAACCATAAAAAAATATTTAAAAATGAAAAAAATATATATCTTTGAAATTATTTTTTTCTCATTTTACAATTTATTTATTGTAATTCTTTGTTTCCTAATTTTAGGAAGGCTAAAACACAGCTCTGTTTTTTGTGGGTATTGATCTTTCTTATGAATTCAATATCATCCAACTCTCATGAAATAATGAACTATTGAAAACATGTGCACTCTATATAATAGAGTCTAATATGTTATATTTACATGTAATTGAATATTTTTATATTATACTTTACTCTCTCATTTTATCATGAACCATAATCAATACTCCAATCATATTATATGATCTTAATTTCAAATTCTCCACACAAATATTCATGGTTGGAATACAAAGCAACCAAAAATTAGCATAATTTAGTTTGCCATTTTATATAACGATTAATCATATTCTTATATTATACGTGTGGCGAATTATACGTGTGGCGACTTATACATGGAGGTGTAGTCCAAAGTGTTGAACTAGTCTTTCACAATCTGCAGGGACTTGTTGCCCTTTGAAACCCTCTTGTTTTCAATTGAAAATAGATTCAATTATATTTTTACTATGTATCTATTTGTCAAGTAAAATGCAAGCCTATTTCGTTTTCATGGTTATACTACAAGGCTTTACAATACCATTTATTTGTTTCTACGTTTTATTTTGATGCCTTGGTGTTGGACATAACTATATTTTGTTATTTGTTTTTATGTTTTATTTTGATGCCTTGGTGTTGGACATAACTATATTTTGTGGTATTTTGATGATATCCATTGGAGTTTTGCACATGTTTTATAAATGCAATGTGTTATTGAAATTTACATTGTATCATTTTGATTTGATGTCTTGATGTTGGACATAACTATATTTTGTTATTTGTTTCTATGTTTTATTTTGATGCCTTGGTGTGGGACATAACTATATTTTGTGGTATTTTGATGATATCCATGTGGAGTTTTGCACATGTTTTATAAATGCAATGTGTTATTGAAATTTACATTGTATCATTTAAGAAGGTACAAAAGTTTACATTGTAGCATTATTAAAGGAAAAGATAATAAAAAGAGATTGAGATAATTTTGCATGAGCGTTATAAGAAAGAGTTAACAAAATTATTGTTAAAGTTTAAGCTATTATTAGGTTACCTTTCTATTTACTAGATAACAATAGCATAGACAGGATCACTGAGAGAAACACAATCACAAGAGTACACAAGCATTTATCCTGGGAAACCCTCAAGGGGAAGAAAACCCGGCAAAACTTCCTTAATATAGATAGACAATACAATGCCAAGGGAATGAACCAAACAACACAGAAATTCCTCTCCCAAGGATGCGCCTCTCTCTCTCTTCCTTCTTCCGGCAACTGGTAACTATAGCTTCCTTCAATACTTGCGCACTAGATGAGTGAGTTGAGTGTGTGTGTGTAAATGAGGCGTTGGATTCTCTTATTTATACAATTCGGGCACATGTGGAAGTGTCTCTTCATTGGCAGGGCCGACTTCTTCTTCTGGGTGGTTATAACCATCTTTAATATATTATGGGGCCGAATTCTTATTTATCCCATTACAATTAGGGTTTGACCAATCCGCAAAAGGGGATTTGGTCAATTACAATGCCCAACATGATCAATCCACAAAAGGAGATTGATCTAATCAATAATAAATATATTTTATCTTTATCCACAAAAGGGGATAAGAATATTCTTTGGAGTTACACAATATTTTAACACTCCCTCTTAACAAGAAGGATATTCTTTATCTGTTGATAGGTCATTGGATGTCGACATCAAATAGGTAGTAGCATCTACTGGATAACATCATCAACTAGGCAACATCATCAATTGGGTAATCATCATTAACTGGATAATTGGAGGCATCCACTTGGTCATCTGGCATCATGATCATTGACTGGCATATCTATAAATCATCGAAAGTTTTGTTCTCTTTATCTTTGCGCAGAAGATACTCTTTCTTTCTTTCGTCTTCACGCAGAAGATATCTTATCTTCACACAGAATATATCCAATGAGTTTTTAAATTTCTTTTATTTTCTCCCTTCTCTTGTAGTCATCTATCTCACCCATCCACTGGGGAGGACTACTACCATAGCTTCACTCCTAGTCATCCCACATGAACTAGAGAAGCTAAGATGCTAGCCTAGGCAAGACTAGACTCCCTTTCCATGATCCACGCAGGATCACGACACAAACCTCAAGAGCCAGCTAACCATTCCACATGGTCAAGGTTTGTGTTCCAGGCTACTCAATCCTTGGCCAGAGGAGAGTATCTGCCTGCTGCCCTTTGGAGAAACATCCACACTCCTCTCTACGAGGGTGGTCACACCCCTCTCTATGAGGGTATTCTAGCATGCCCCTAGAGTATCCAAAACTCAATACTTGGATAGAGGCCAACCTTGGAAAATTTCTCATTCCCCTTCTTTACAAAGGTCTCTTCTCTTTTCCTTCTCTATGAAGGTCTACCTGTGGGATTTCTCTTTCCTTCTCTTGTGGTCCAAATCTTTCCATGGTATAATACCATGCTACCTATATGTTGGGCACCATCCATCTACTGGATAGCTTTCATCTTGATCAAAATATCTAGGCACCATCCATCTGCTTTTATAACTACATCAAATCACCATCCTTCATTTTGAAGTCGGGGACATGGATCCCTCTTGCACCAAACCGATAGCTTCTAATCATCATCCTTGAAGTTTTCTTCTATAATATCCTGGGTGCGTTCTTGAGTTCGAATATTTCTTTCTTTTTGTATTCATATTGGATCAACCTGCTCCCTCTGCATCTATAAGAATGGTACTAGAGCAACCTATAGTTACCTGCATCTCATCCACTATATCTGAGTATCCATCTTTTTCTTCATCTTGAATATTTTGTTCTACATCTTTAGGAGCCTCCTGCTCCTATATAAATATCGGATATTGTCTGGTCTTTATTGACTGTCATCATATCATACGTCCTTCTCGTGTTGTCTAACTTCTGCAAGTCACGGCATAAGTACTTTCTTCTTAGACTTGTAAACTTACTTACAGTATGCTTTCTTTGTCACTCTCATGAGTGATCATACATGAAATAAATATTTTATCTCTTTCTTCATCCTCTTCTTTGATACTTCCTTCATAATTCTGCATAGACACTGAAATAAAACAAGGTTAATTCACATTCTCACAAAAATCTAACTTGTAATGATAAAGTATTAAAGTAAACAAGATACTAAAAATAAACATGAATACTTATCTTTTGTTTTTGTGTGGGGAGGCTCCACAGACTCCACCATTTGCTATCAATTATCTTCAACTTAAAGTACATAATCCGTAATTTCTGCTAAAGCTTTCTTTGAGGGAGGAGATTCCTCTTCCTCTGGCACATGTGCTTGATGCTTTCTTTTCCCTTTTCCTTGAGGACAGTCATAGGAAAAGTGTCCCAACTTTTGACAGTTGTAGCATCTGATCTTTGAAACATCTCTCTTCTTATCTGGAACTCTTATAGAGTTAGCTTCTTTATTGTTCCTCCTGAAGGAACTTCTTTTGTTCTTTTGAACTATAAGAGCTTCCTCTTCGTCAACAATTAATCTCTTATGTTGGTCTGCAAGTCTAGATTCTTCATGTGTGCAATCTGCCCATAACTTATCAAACTTGGGTAACTTGCTTCTTGCACACATTCCTTGTACAAAAGGAATCCAAAATGATGGAAACCCATTTAGGGTTGTGGTTACAAGTTCTTTGTCACTAATGACATCTCCAATAGTTGCAAGTTGATCTCTGATCTGAGAAACTCTCATAAGATAGGATGTGACAGATTCTGAGTTGTCCATCTTCATATTATGAAGTTGATTTCTTAAGGTAAGATTCTGTCTAATGTCTTTGCTTTCGTATAATCTACTGAGTGCTTCATACATTTTCCTTGTTGTCTATAGTTCGGATATATGAGGGATCAAGTGATCTTTTCCTGAATCTGACACGATTCTCTTTGCTTTCTTTTCATTCTTCTTATGCTTGGTCTTTTTCTCTTCTTCATCTGGTTCTGGTACACCCACTGTAACATGCTCTAGGAGATCATTCTCATCTAGAATCATCTGCAACCTATGCTTCCAAGATCTAAAGTTTCTAGATCCTTCCAGCCTGTCTTCTACCCTCATGTTGGTAGCCATTCTTTCTTGCAGTAGAAACCCTAGCCCTACGGACTATAGAAATAAAAAAATCAAATTTCTTAGATCTGAAAACTGAACTCACCAAACGATGCGCTGGATTGAGGCGAGTGTGCTGGTACAATTAGATTTCTGAAAATCCAAATTTTGACCCTTGAAACTGGACCTGTGGATTTCTGGACTAGTGCTTCTAGTTTTCTTGTACTTCTGGTTTTCTGGTACTTATGGTACTCTGGTACTTCTAGTTTTCTGGTACTTCTGGTACTTTGTGAAAACTAGGGTTTCACTTTCTGGGAGATCTAGCCACTGAAAAGGTGCGTTGAAGATGCCAAAGTGTTCCTTGAGGTAGGGCACACCTTTCTAGATGGTTTTTGAGGCTGAAAACCTTCTTTAATAAAAATCCCTAATTTTTAATTTTCCTGTGAAAGATACTCTCTTTAGCTTAGCTCTGATACCGTGTTAAAGTTTAAGCTATTATTAGGTTACCTTTCTATTTACTAGGTAACAATAGCATAGAAAGGATCACTGAGAGAAACACAATCACAAGAGTACACAACTATTTATCCTGGGAAACCCTCTAAGAGAAGAAAACCCAACAAAACTTCCTTAATATAGATAGCCAATACAATGCCAAGAGAATGAACCAAACAACACAGAAATTCCTCTCCCAAGGATGCGCCTCTCTCTCTTTTCCTTCTTCCGACAACTGGTAACTGCAGCTTCCTTCAATACTTGCGCACTAGATGAGTGAACTGAGTGTGTGTGTAAATGAGGCACCGACCTCTCTTATTTATACAATTATGGCACGTGTGGAAGTGTCTCTTCAATGGCAGGGCCGACTTCTTCTTTTGGGTGGTTATAACTATCTTTAATATATTATGGGGCCGACTTATTATTTAGCATATTACAATTAGGGTTTGACCAATCCACAAAAGGGGATTTGGTCAATTACAATGCCCGACATGATCAATCCACAAAATGGGATTGAACTAATCAATAATAAATATATTTTATCTTTATACACAAAAGGGGATAAGAATATTCTTTGTAGTTACACAATATTTTAACAATTATTACCTAGCTTTAAGGACATGATTTATTAATGGGTGTTAATAGGAGATAAAGTTATTCATGTTTATAAAAAATTATGTTATAACTATTAGGGATGTTTTAAAACTTAATGTTGATTATATATTGTTTTGTCGTGGATAACTTTGTGGTTATCCAAATGAAGCATAACAAGCAATTAACTCATGGTATAAGTAGTGATGGAAAAGAAAATGCAAGGGTGAAATAATTTCTAATAAGACGAGTTAAGATGGATCCATAGGGATTATTTAGGCATATTGAAAGATTATCTGGACTGCATTGCTCTGAGGATGCCACTTCTCAAGAGGGGAGGAAAGGTAACATAGTGAATTGATTAAATTGAAACAAATAGTGCAATCTTGGTTTAGATTTATTCCATGGCTATATACTCACTAGGAGTTAAATAGTGTAAATAATTAATTTTCTAAGGATAAATAATGCATCATAGGTAACTTGAGGATTTATTGGAAAATAAGTGGGAACAAATCTTAGGCAAAAAGATAAAAAAATAAACCATGTACTTGGTGCCTAAGTTCATATTTCATGTGCATTCCTTTAGTTATTGCATAATTGAGATGCATGTCCAAGTGAAGCTCAAACATTGCATTATTTTGAGTTGATACATAAATCCTTTAAAGATTTTCCATCTCTCTTGAGATTAGAGTAATTTTCTATAGATTTGTTGTTATTAAAAGATTTTCTCTAATTATATAAAGATATTTAGTGTTGTTATGTCAAATTGGCATGTTTCTTGGTCTTGCATAAAAGGTTAAGTGGTTTCTATGACTTTGTCTAATATGTTTTATTTTTAGAGGCATGGATAGCATTGTATTGTTGGTGAACTATAGAAAAAAAAATATAAGGAAAATGTATGTAATGATAAAATAAAGGGGTGTCTCACCCAAGTGGGAATCTTTCTTAAGAATAATGATGAGCAAATGATGAATAAGGATGATTGATAAGGGTCATAGGGATGACCTATATAATTTAAAGTGTTTATTTAGGAAGATATGAACTAGAACACTCATAATTGGCAAGGAAGGAATGACAACTGAGAGATATGAGAAAACATCTAGCATGGAGAGTAGAAATATGGTATTCTAGTGACTAAGTTATTGCGCTGAGAAGTGCTCTACAACTCAATATGGGAGAGATGCCCATATAACATAATGCATTAAAATAATAATAATATATATATATATATATATATACTTTGAATGAATAACAATCACCCTATATGTGTGTATGTCTCGTAATATATGGAGTTTGTAATAATTAGTTTAGTGTGGTATATAAGTATTTTTTTAATATATTTTAATATATATTGATATATTTTATAATATTAATATATTATAAAACATTTTAATATATTAATAAATATATATTGATTTGAATTTTTTCTGTTTTGATTTTTTCTAGCTTAATAGATCACCAAAACAATGTAGTGGTTATGGAGGTCTTAATATATTATAAAATATATTAATAATATTAATATATTTTTTAATATTAATATTTTTTAATACTTTAATATTCATGTATTAAATCAACATAGATTTATCTTAACCTCGGATTTATCACACGCCGAGAGGGATCAAATTTCTCGAGGTGAACATTTTCTAGAGTGCAAAACTTAAGGAAAGGTTAAAGGTTTGTGTCTCGAGAGAATTGATCCCTCTCGACGCTTTATAGATCTAGGATTAAGATTGATTTATGCTAATGTATTGATTAGATAAACTAATTCTTGCAAGGGTAAACAACGATAATTACTAGGTGATGAATAAATCACTAGAGATTAATCATTCCTTCATGTATGAAGATTAAGCATGACAAAAGCTTAAATAAGAATGACCTTATCTATATATATGCTATTTGCATATAACAATCCTTGAATGAATAAAATAAAAAGATAAAAGTGATGTAAGAACCTTGGGTAATGATCAAAACATGATACAAAGTGGAGAATTTGAATAATTATTCAAACAAGGAAAATATATGAAAACTTTATGATATTGATAATGTAATTGTTGTTATGAGATTCATGTGGTGTGAAATTTGAGATAATCAAGCATCCTAACAACATAGACATAAATGGTGGTTTGGAAGTAATAAACAATTAGCTCCTCTTAATGAGCCAACAAAAAGACCACAAATTATTAGGTTTGAATAATAAGGTTTGGCTTCTTCCTCCTTTATCTTTATCTTTCTCTCTCTCTTTTTTTTCTTTTTCTTTTTAATTTTAATTTTATTCTTAGTTTTCTCCTTAAATATCTCTAGTTTCTTATTATTTGAAAAATAAAGTAGAAAATTGTTTTATTGGTACACATTGCTTAATTTCTTATTATTTGAAAGATCATAAGGTAATTTCTTAAATTATTTGAAAGATCATAAGGTAGAACATTATTTTATTGGTACTTATAACATTACCTAATAAATTGACCCTTTAAATTAGATATATAATATAACAATTAAATTAAATTAACAAATATGAATGATATTAGGTTAAAGTATAGTAATATATTTCTTTTAACTTACTATTCAACACCACTATATAGTACTATTCCTACTATAATTATGTTTTCTTTTTACTTACTATTCAACATTATATAGTACTATTCTTTATATTAGTATATAATACATATTATATCAGTAATATATATATATATATAACTTACTACTCAACACCACTATACAGTACTATTCTTTATGCTACTATATTTATGCTTGCTTTTTACTTACTATTCAACATTATATAGTACTATTCTTTATATTAGTATATAATACATATTATATCAGTAATATATATATATTACACTATATAGTACTAAAAGTATAATAGTACTTTACATAACACTATATAGTAATAAAAGTATAATAGTACTTTATATAACACTATATAGTATTATTATTAGTAGTAACACTAAATAGTACTATTATTATAACACTATACAATATTATTATACATGTTACTATTATAACAAGTGTTGCATGGCAGCATAGTCTCTATCAAGTTGGAATGGGAATAAATGCACTTCTATGGCGGGATCAAGGGAGAAATAGAAGCTCGAAGCAGTATATATACATGGAAATAAGCTTGAAGTACATGTGGTATCCATGCAAAAAATGACTCGTGTCAGTGTGTCACACACAAGCCATAAGACATCGGGTTGGTAGATGACCCAAGGAGAATGTCACTGTGGAAGTAAGGTTGGAGCCCCGAAAAACTGGACTCTCAAATTCCCAAATTAGTTAATCATAATATTATATTAATATGGGGTTAATATGCAAATATTCTTGCAGACTAATTGGTTAGCACCTAAATGGAAACCTAATGAGGATGTCAATCCTACTGCGTTTTTTATAGATGTCATACTCATGTTTAAGTTTTTTTCTAGGGTGTGTATAGTTCAAATATGGGACTTAGAAAATTTCCGTCGTAATGACTTGAAGCAATAAAAACGGATAGTAGTAGTTTTTTTTTTTTTTTTGTTTTTTTGTTTTTTAATTTCTTTCTTTTTAAAATTAAGGTTCCTGGAAAAAAGGACTAGAAATCACACACATTAAACACTCCAATATAATAAACACAATTTCACGCCATCCATAGTTGAAGAAAAAAAATTATGAGAACACAAAATTACAAAAGAAGATGATCGATGTAAAGAAGCTAATTTAGCATTAAAAGGTTCCTGGAAAAAAGGACTAGAAATCACACACATTAAACATTCACATCTAATAAACACAATTTCCTGCCATCCAGCATAGTTGAAGAAAAAAAATTATGAGAACACAAAATTAAAGAAGATGATCGATATGCATAAAGAAAACTAATTTAGCATTGCGGAAGAAACCCACAAGGCAAATTGTTCCCGAAATAGTTTTCTTTGAAATTTATCAAAAATTAATAATGTTTGTTACATATTTCTGGAAATTTAAATGTGGTTGTCATATAGACTGGGATTGGGGCTCTCATGGACCATAAAAGAAATAAGTACAAGAAATAGGACTGTAGAAAGAAGAAGTGGGCGATGGTAGAGAGGAAGACCTAAAAACAAGAAATTGGAAGTCATTAGTCTTTGGTTAGAGATTTCTATTTAAAGAGGTGGAATAACTGGATTGATAAAGAAAGCAAGATGTGATCAGTATAGACTTACTATGATGGTATCTATTTCTCCCTTTACTATTTGCTTGTTGATGCCTTTTTATTTCTCTCGTCGATGGCCAGTAGAATCGTGCCAACCGGTTGTTTCCCTTCATCAATGAGCTTGTTGATCCTCCTTTGGAGCCATTCTTTAATGTAGCCTCTCATGGGGGCCACATTGATTTCATCCTGGATTTCTATGTTGAAAATCTCATCTTCTAATTTCCTTAGATCGATAGAAATACTATGCAGAGCCTGTTCAATTTCTTCATTATGTGTCGAATAGTCCACTAGCCAGTTCTCCACGTCATCTTGACCATATTCAAGGATGTCGTAAAACTTTTCTAAAGACAACCCCTTTAAAATATCAACTTGTTCATCAAAGGCTTGCTTGGTTAAGGACAAGGAGTTGAGGATTAAGTTTGGGTCTTGAACCTCATTGGTACTTCCAGCTAAGTCTATTTCGATCAGGTTTCTGAATAATTCTTCTTTCTCTAATATGGCTTGTTCACATGATTCAACAATGAGATGTAGGTTCTTAATTGTTTGATCTGGTTTGGGGAGGGTATATCTTCTTGTCTTCTTTTCAGATATGAGATGTTGATGACATGGTTGCCAAAAGGGATCACCGTCTCTAGATAGAAGCGTTCTTCATTTTTTAAATTCGCCTGCAAATTCTCGTGCAAAGCATGTTCCCTCATTCAAAAGGAAGCTATATTTTGTGATGTTTCCCAGGATTCATTAATTAGCTCCATTCTTTTCTTGATATTCTTCTCCACACAGCCTCTATAGGATGTGAGGAGGTTGGAGGATCCTTTTAACTTGGTTGCAGGGGTGGCAGGCATGGTTTTTGCTAAAGGACTGGCAAATAATGGGGTAGGAATCAAAGCCTCCTCCAATTTCTTGATTTGGTCATTGAGTTTGGCATTCTCCGCTTCAATTCCTCCAATGGAATCATCAAGAGCATCTGCGGTTGCTGAGTGAAATCGAGAGATTTGGGATGGATGCATGTTCCTAAGGTTAATCTTTGAACAAGATTTCCCTTTCTTATTTGTTACATCTCTTTTCTCAATAATTAAATTTTTAGATTGGTTGTCAAAAACAACGCTCTGGAATATGAAGGGTTCATCTTCGTCAAAAGTATCGGTCTCAGCTATTTTCATTGTGGAACTATGGTGCATCGCGCCCGTGGGCTGATCAACTTTGCAAAACATGTCATCCATAGAAGTCTCAAGTTGCATGTTCTCACTTTCGGTTTTGATGTCTTCTTCCTGCCCTACAACGTTTTTTCTCTTCTTCGTCACGAGAAGCTTGTGAGAACTATCAATTTTTCCGTGAGGATGGTTCTTATATCCTCCTCCGTTTGAATATTTATGGGTTTATTTCTTACTGGGGTGGGTCGTTGAAGCGATTATCTATGATGACGTGCTCTTGGGAGTGTTGGTCAGGGACTGGACACTCTTCTCACCGGATCATTTTCCCTATTGTCTATACAATTCAGTTGTGCTTTACAATGTCTCTATGTCACCATCGTTAGGAGTAGGAGTGTTTTCATCATTGTCTGTGTCATTGTTCAGGCGTGTATGGATAAAAAAGCTACTAAATCCAACTGCTAGTAAATGTTCTAGAAAAATCCCATTAGGGTCGAACCCTCTTAGCCTTTCAACATATCTTAGGTTCAAATTGTTGAAATGGCCTATGAATTCGCCAATCTTGTTGACGTTCCTGAACACGAAGGCCTCGACTTTCCAAGGCAGAGGAATGAACTATTGTTTTCTCTTTCCATGGAAAAAATGAAACCAGTAGCTGTATTGCCTTGCTATTTCTATAACAAACATATTTTTCGTGATGTGACATGGAAGGAAAGCAGTATTTTCCTTGGAGCCAAAAATAATTATTACACTATAATTTTCCATTTGTTCAAGTGTCCCCTTCCTGCCCAAAAATTTGGTTGCCTGGGTAGACATCTTAGGAGCATCCTTTCCTAACAATAAATATTTGAAAATCAAGACAAAGTCATTAAAAACCTAATAAAAACAATGGGAGGCCTTGTGCCTCCACAAGGCCTGGTACCAGAATGTTACTGGGTCGAATTCATATTTATCTTCTTGGACAGAGACAGATTTGGAAACAGACAGCAATGTGTTATCACAGAAACCAAGTAGAATGACATATAAAATTTATTTTCTTATTTGAATCGTGATAATTGGGAACAGATTTCAATAGAAATTAGCTTCCCCTAATCAAAAATGAATTTTTCCTTGATTGTGAAATACAAAATATAAAGAACCATGCGGGAAATGCTTGTTGTGGATTCTTGTCCTGTTATTCTTGTAAACAGCCAGGCAATTTCTCGGAATGGATTTATAAAGGAACTGACCTGCAACTTTGTGATATCTTCAGGCATTGTTGTCGGGTCTTTCGGGAACTCGGGTAAGAGGTCCAACCCGTTATCATGTTTTTCTAGGAACTTCTTGCAGTCTTGTCCTCTGAAGGTCAATATTGGCTCTAGCAATCTTAACATATTTCGGAAGACCTGAGGTGACAAAGAAACAGGAGAATGGTTGTGCAGTGGAATTATTCTTTGGCTTGGAATATATTTTTCAGCGCACCAAGAGACGGCCTCCTTACAGTAAAAAAACTTCAGGGACGCAGCCTGCATAAGAGATTCCAGAGGTCCAAATCACTTCATTCTGGGCGGAATGGGATGAATAGTAAGAGTATGCCCTGGACAATTGGAATTTATGGTCGTCATGCCTGAAGATATTCATTGTATCTCCACAAAACTGTTGTCAATTTGTTGCCATAAGTTTATGAGAACATTCGTTTTCTCCAGACGATGTTTGAAATGAAGAGTTGGAAGGGCTAATATAACCCTCCTCAAATCTTGGTCCAATGCGTGTGAATGGGAGGTCTCCTCGAGCCTTTCGGTCATTAATGACAATCTTGACGGTTGTTGCATGATGCATTGTTAGCATTAAAGACTAGTAATTGCATACTTAGAAGTGCGAAGATGGTGGGTACGATGAAGAGAAATTAAGGATTGGAGATTTTGTGAACGCGACGACCCGCGAAAGACATTCCATGATGTTTGAGATCAACAATCGGAATGGATAGTATAACTCTACATAGATCTTGGTTTAATTTGTATTAATGGGAGATATCATCAAGCATTTCTCTCATTAATGACAATGGTGACAGTTCATGCATGACAAGTTGTTAGCATCAAAGCTTATTAATTGCATATTTAGAAAGACGTGCAAAGGTCACGGGGACAGAAAAGAGAAATTAAGGAATGGATAATTATTGAAAGAGGTCAGTTTCGATTCACAATAGGGTTACAAGGTATAACCATGAGAGGTGAGGGCCCAACGATCAAATTGTATGTCTCGAAAGTTTTGAGTGAAAAATGCATAATATGGAAGAGGTCATGATGGGATAGTCCAGAGGTCAATTTGTATATTGTGGAACTCCAGGTACTGTTTGTAGGCCACAGAACATTGGAATCGCAATCGTGAGCCCGCTTTCCTGGGAACCCGTAATCGAAAAAGTGGCTAAGTATGGAACAGGGAAATGGTAGGTCAAACTCGTTTTCACTAATATATTGAAATTTGTAATAGATATCCCATTACTTGGCAAGATATTTTCTACATGTTTATGGGAAAGTTGTGTAGCCATATTCAATGTGACTGTCTTGTCGAGCCTTTTGCTTATTAATGACAGCCTGTACGGTTGTTGCATGATGAACTATTAGCATTAAACCTTGGTCATTCTATACTTTGAAATAAGTGTGAAGGTGGTGGGCACAGGAAACAGTGAATAGGAATTGGATATTTCATTAACCCGTCAACCCGAGGATCCAGGAAAGATATTCCATGAAATGGGAAAGTATGGAAAGAGGTCAGATGGGATTCAAACTAGGGTGACAAGGGTTCCCCAGGAGACGTGACACCCTGATGGTTAAATTGTATGTCTCGGAATTTTTGAGTGCAAAATGTGTACACTAGCACATTTGGCCCATTTTGCGATGGTTGTTTCAACGCTTATGCGACATTATGTCGTTGATATGGCGACGAATTTGGAGTTTCTAAAACGTCGGTTTAGGTGACGTGGCATTTACGACGAACTTGCGAAAACGTCGCATAAGCGACGATATAGGCAAACAATATCAAACCAACTTTTCGTCTATATTGCGACAATAACTTTTATAGTTAAACCGACGCATCAATAGAAGTCGTTGTCGCATACTCGACGACAACTTTTTTGTTGTTTATGTAGCTAAACCGACGCAAACAATAGAAGTTGTCGTTGAATCGGTGACGACCACTTTCCATTGTTTATATAGCATAA
>SNQJ01S0024850.1:0-24047 GCA_010110895.2 Picea sitchensis | reverse complement strand
AGAGAGAGAGAGAGAGAGAGAGAGAGAGATAGATAGATAGATAGATAGATAGATAGATAGATGACGTAACATTTTTTATATGCAAGGATATTCTCAAATAGAGGAAGTTGTAATATATGCACAATATTGAACAGGAACATGACGTCAACACCTGAGTTGCCATGTTGAAATAGAGTCATTAATTGATTCTATTTACGGGGCCTCGAAGAATGAAAGCAGACGGGTCCACGCATTTATTTCTTAAGTATAGGGTGGGCGCCACATAACTATGTCCTATCACAAATTATTCTTCCATGTAAAATGTAAGGAGCGAATAGAGTAGCTTTTATTTAAATCAAAGTGTTGGGCAAGGGAAAAAAATCTTTTCGTGAATGTTTAACTACGGATCAAAGAGCGCCTTAAATTATTGTAGAAAGAGGTTGAATTCATATATCAATAGTTGTACAAGCTAATGAGTCAATTTAAAAAAAAAAAAACAATATTAGACATTGGAAAACACCACACAAAAACTTTAAATATTTTATATTCAGATAAACTGGGTTACAAAATATAGTTGAGATTATTTCCCAAAATAGTTGTCTTGAAATAGTTCAGCACGTATTCTCTGAAATTTAAATGTGTTTTCCATAATGACTCGGATTAGGCCTCCCGTAGACAAAAAAAAGCACATATGTACAAGAATCAAGCCTGTAGACAGTCTTTTTGTAGATTTCAACTTGATCATCAAATGTTTTCCTGATTAAAAACAACGAGTTGAATATCAATTTCCGGTCTTGGACTTCATGGGTGTTGCCAACTAGATCTATCCCATCTTCTTGAATAGTTTTTATTTTCTAAATATGGCATGTCTGCATTATCTTTTTATTCAACATTCCATACTTTTCTAAGTGTTAATTTCCCTCTATCATCGAAAACTTGGGGTTTAAGGTGCCTTCCTTGTAATGTTCCTGGTCATCCACATCTGAGACAAATTAGAGATGCGATTCAAGCCCAATTCAAAGAAGAGAGAGTGGTTTTATGTGACGTCAGCTTTGGGGGAAACAAATTATGTTAGCCAACAGAAACTAAGACAAAAAATTCAAGTATCTTGTGACTGGTATTCTCTTTGTATTCGATCATTTGTTTGGTTGAAAGGTCTTCCTAGAGAATTATATGTTGAATTTCTTTGTTTTATTCCTATAAATTTGAAGGGACGTTCAAGTCACCTGCAAAATGCTCCTTTGTTGAAGTATATATCTTCTTCCAGCAACACAAATTTGGAAAGTGTATCAAATGTTGCAGATCACACAAAAATATATCTTTCATCATATGAGTGGAAGACATTGTGGCTCACAAAATGGTCTGGAATATTCGGAAGTGATTCCAAATATTAGTTTATGCACGAATACACTCAGAAGGAAACTATAAATTTGGATCCTCACGAAGGTGAGAAACTGTATGAGTGGTTGAATAAACATTCTAAAATTATAGAGCCTTTTATCTCAAAGTTGTAACAGACTTGACAGAAAGCCAGATTCTATCTCAAAGTTTGTTGAGTGACCTCTAGATGAAGTAATAGACTCGACATACAATCAACTTTCGATCACTACTGGTACTAATGTCAAGTGTAATAAGTCATGACCCTGGGCTCCAGATAGCTTCAGCTTCAGGAATCCACACTAGCGGTGACTCCAAGCTCCAGATAGCTTTATCTTTGAACATTGACACTGGCAGTGGCAATGGGAACAGTGACATTGACTGCAAGTCGGTAATGCAATGAACAAGCAAGCTCATCATTGTAAAATAACTTAGACTCCAAGGTTGTCAGACATGCAAAGAGCATCGACTTTAGTGTTTCTTTGTCACGATAATTACAATTTTGGTGTGAGTCTGTAAATCTTTGACGGTTGAGTGTCATGTGCGATGATGACCTCAACATTAGGTACATGTCACACATTTATTATCTGACATTGCAGTGTTAATGTGATTTCCATAGTCGAAAACGGGTCAATTGCATTGGCATAAGCAATATTAATTGTGTAATTAATTAACATCCTTGAAGAACGTGAATCCCAAACAACGCCTGAAACTTTTTGAACATTCATGTGTTAAAAGAATACATTATTTTATAATTTAAAAAAACAAGAAATTGTGTTTTCTATGTCTAACATTAGGTTGCACACACAAAAAAATTTAAGTTAACCGAAATTAATATATAGTCAACTCATATCCCCGGAAGCGATCAAATTCCCTAGAGCTAGTTTATTTCCATCATGTTGGTTGGGATAGAAGGATCCACCACGAAGACAAAGAAAGAAGGTAGCAATAAAATCACATGTGCAAGCATAAGTTGGGGATGGAAGCACTCTATGACCAGAAAGGCACGTTGTGCTTATCGACCTGTGATCCTGATGAACAAATCGAGAGACGCTTGTGGAGAGGCCATGGCAATTTATTTGAACCAGATAAGTCAATACTTCAAGCATCAAGCAACTTCCATTTTTTTTCAAATATCAGATCTACTGCAATAGAAGAAATTCATTCTCCTTATTCAAAGCATGGGAAGCAGAAGGAAGATTGATATTTGGTGGAAATAGCTCTGGAATATCTACTACATCAAGGTCTCTTCTAAAGAATGAAACAAAAACATTACATGAAGGTGGCAGTAAAAAGTGATCTTCAGAAACCAAATCATTACCTGAATACGTCAAACTTCTTGCAGAAGTTGGTAGTATAAAGTATTCTTCAGAAAGTGTTGCAAAGTCCATAGTCCATAATTCCTTCCCGTTAACTTTTCCCAGTTACTTTTTGATGCAGGCATCAGAAACTTTTGAGATCATATTTCGATGGCTATATACCCACCTTCAACTACCTGGAGAATATTATTGCAAAGAGCAGCAAGCTCTTTGACCTAGATGCAATTATATGCATAGGAATAGTGAAAAAAGTGTGCAATAGTGATAGAAAGTTGATAGTATGTGGAGTATTTTACTACATCTAGAGGTCGGTGAACAAAATTTGACAAAGAAGCTGACTTTATGTCAAGTCTGTTACCACACCCATAATTCGCTCAACAAACTTTGACATAGAAACTCCTATAATTTTACGATGTTGATTCAACCACTCATACAGTTTCTCACATTCGTGAGGATCCAAATTTATAATTTTCTTCTGATTATATTCGCCTATGTAGTAATATTTGGCATCACTTCCTAATACTCTAGACCATTGTGTAACCCATGATATGTGTGACTCCTCTAACGAAAGATAAATTCTTGTGTAGTCTGCAGGATTTGATACACTTGCCAAATATGTGTTGTTGGAAGAAGCTGTATACTTCAAAAGAGGAGCATTTTGCAGGTGACTTGAAAGTCCCTTCCAATTTCTAGTAACAAAAAAAAGAATTTTAACACACAAATCTTCAGGCATGCCTTTCAACCAACCAAAGGATTGAATACAGGGAGAATAACAATCATAAGATACTTGAATTTTTTGTGTCTAAGTTTCGGTTGGCTAACAGATATTTTTCACTCAAAGTTGATGTCACATAAAACCATTCCCTGGTCTTTCAATTGGCCCTGAATGGAATTTCTAGGTTGTCTCACATGTGGATGACCAGGAACATTACAAGGAAGGCACCTTAAAGCCCAAGTTTTCGATGATAGAGGGAAATGGGAATAAGTATTTAAAATGAACATTGGAGGATGATAGTATAATCTTCCATAAATCTTGGTTTAATGCATTTTAATGGGATATGTCCTCGACCTTTTCGCCTATTAATGCCAATATTTTCGAATATGTGTGGTGATTTGTCATTAATAACATATGAGTTAACATTTCCATATGCAAGCATATTCTCAAATATGACAACCTTTAATATATGCACAGTATTAAAGAGGGGAATGATGTCAACACCTTTGTGGAGCACACCATTGTGGACGACAATGGGGTATCGCAATGGTGCACTCTTACTATGATGATGCCTTAAAAAAACTAAAATAACCAACAATTTTTGCCATTTCAAGATGGACCCAAAAAAATTATCAGATCCCATAATATTTGCCCGTTGATGTGTTTTAATTGGAGATGTCCTCGAGCTTTCTGCTTATCAATGCCAATATTTTTGAACCTGTCTGGTGAGTTTCCACTAGTAAAATAATAATTAATGTGCATTGGGAAGGGCAGAAGGTAGCAGGGATGGAGGGGAGCGAAAAATGATTTCAAACTTTTGTGAACCCGGGAGTCCATGAACCCGTGAAACTTTGAAGACTCGACTAACTATGGAAAGGTGGATCGGTCAGATCGAGTCATCATAGATAGATTTAGGCTTCTGATTTCGAGGATTCTGGGGTTGAATTGTATATCACATAAGTTTTGGGTGCAACATGTATACCCAAAACATGGGGCATCAAAGTTCGATATTGCCAATCTGTGAACCCGCGGTCATAAAATTGGCTAGGTATGCAAGCGAACGGTGATCGGTCGGACTCATGATGTGAACATATAGATGGATATAAGGATTTGTCAGTTTTCCACCCCAGGAACCCGTGAGCATAGAAACGTGACTAAGTATAGAACCAGAAACTGATAATAGAGGGGAAGAAGAAAAGGGAAAAACGAGTAAGTATAGAAGAGGAAAAATAAAGGGAGATAAGAACTTTATCCCTCACACAACAACACTTAGTCTCATAATTATGAATCCATAGAAACACATTAACTATGGGAAAAAAATTCTCAGCTATGAAATATAGTTGGATCTCGACAAACTCTAGTTCAAGTCCAAAGAGATGTTGTTTATATTTATTTCAACATGTTTCATATTATTTTATTTTAATAGTATTTTTTATGGCCCAACTATAAAACCATGTTCCAATTTGCATTTAAGATTAAGCAATGTATTTCCAACTGCACGTATCATTTGCATAGTATCAATATGATTTCTTCCATGTTCTTTGCATATTATTCTGAATGCAATTGTCATAGATTTGTTAACCTTTTCCATGTCACTATGGTTGCGACAGAGGTGGGATCTCTGGCGAAAAAAAACCTTCAAGAACAACACCAAGACAACATCACACTCATGTTTCTCTGGTCATAGTAGTCACATACGAAAATGTTATGCAAGAGGATTTTGGCTCAGGCAATCCCAGTATTGAAAATTCTTACTTGCAAACTGGAAATGGAAAAAAAAAACATCAAACAGGAATGAAACCACGGCACTAAGACTCGCCAGTGAATGGGAAAGGATATAATCACAGCCCCTACCCTGCAGAATGCAACGACATTCCCAACTGTGGATGCAGGACCCCAACCTTGCAAATTTGAAGCAAACAAGAGCAAGCAACAAACAAAAAACCAGTGAACAAGTACCAAAAGGCCCAACTGCAGCTGCAGGACCTCAAATCTACAAATTTGAATCAAACAACAATAAGCAGCATCCAGTGAACCAACAAGCAAGCATCAACCAGTCAACTAGGAATGTCGGTGAAGAACAATATTGGCCAAATACATTGCAGACAAGATTGTATCAAAAACATCAGAGGAAAATGTATTGTAACACACCTGTTAAGAAAACATTTTAGGCTGTGAGGCCTGCCAGATAAAAATTTAAGGATGTGAGGACCGTCCAAAGGCCTCCCACTATGTAAACATTTAAGAAAGTTGCAGTTTTCACGGTTGGCATTTTTCATCCGCACTTGGAACTGCACTTCTGTCATTCCCCATTCACGGGTAAGTTTCACTGCCATGGTTGCATCCCTATTCGTTGTTTGTTTTTTTTCCCAGTTTGAAACTAATAATTTTCAATACTGGGAGCGATCAAAAATCCTCTTGCAGACCATCTTTGTATGTGACTACTACGACCGGAGAAACGAGACTGTAATGTTGTCTTCGTCTTTTTCCTAAATGCCAATGTTCGTCACAGAACCCACCTCCAACACAGCCACAATGACATTTAAAAAAGGAAGTCATATTTTCTCCTCACATACAAAGATGTTCTGCAAGAGGATTCTGAATCAGGCATCTCCAGTACTGAAAATTTTCACCTGCAAACTGGAAATAGCAAACAACAAACAACAAATAGAAATGTAAACATGGCATCAAAACCCACCCGTAAATGGGGAACTATAGAAGCGTAGTTCCAATCGCGGTTGTAGAATCGCAATCGCGCAAACTGCAACAACACAAACAAGAAAACAAGAGAAACAGCGACAGGAAAACAAGAAACCAATGAACAAGCAACGAGCAAGCATCAACCAGTGAACCACTAATGTCATTGAAGAACAATATTTCCCATATTCACTGCAGACAACATTGTATAAAAAAAAAAACGGAGGAGAATGTATTGTAACAAGCATGTTAAGTAAACATTTAAGGTTGTGAGGCATGTTAGGTAAACATTTAAGTCTATCAAAACCGTCGAAGGGCCTCACGTTGTGTAAACATTTAAGAAAGGATGCAGTGTGGCAGGTTTGTTAAGTACACAAAACAAATATTATATTATTTTATAATAATATAAAATAATAACAATAAAAAAAATAGTAATAATAATAACAATAGTTCGAACATTAGAGACTATGCAAAAAATATTTAGTCAAAGGACAAACTAATATGAAGTCAACTAATAAAAAACTAACTCTCGATGCTCAAAACTTTGGATATCTAAACATTTTAATAAAGATAGTAAAAATTCAGAAAGACCGTAGATGATCAAAAACTTTGGATATGCTAACATATAAAACATTGGGAATAGTGAAGCTGGCAATAAGACCTCCAATATGTTATCCAATCAGATCATGACATATATGGTATTTTTTATTATATACAAATCAATGTTTTTAGTTCTCTAATTCCAACAATAGAGATTATGCAAAAATTTTAGTCAAAGGACAAACTAATATGAAGTCAACAAATTATCGATCGCTATAGTCCCTCTACGCCTTCAGCAGGGACTAATAATAACACTACATATTACTGTTATTATAACACTATACACTATACAGTACTATTATTATGATACTATTTTTATTAATAATTGTTATTATAATACTATTATTACTAACTAATCATCACTATGTAGTACTATTATTACTAACTAATCAACATTATATAATATTATTATAATAGTATCACTATTACTAACACTACATAGTAGTATTATCACATTACTAACTAATCATCACTATATAATACTATTATTACTAACTAATCAACAGTATATAATATTATTATAATAGTATCGGTATTACTAACACTACATATCAG
Source organism: Picea sitchensis (assembly GCA_010110895.2). Taxonomy (NCBI): domain Eukaryota; kingdom Viridiplantae; phylum Streptophyta; class Pinopsida; order Pinales; family Pinaceae; genus Picea; species Picea sitchensis. Next base: position 16,805 of record SNQJ01S0024850.1, on the reverse strand, counting down.
TATTATCACAACACTATATAGTACTATTATTGTTATTACTAATCAACAAAGTGTTAAGAGTATTGCTACTTTAATTAATAATAATGATATTAGGGTTCTAAAACAATATGAGAGTTTTTATTAATTAACTAAATTATAATACTATATATATATATATATATTATTGTACTTAGGATTTATAATTATTAATAATACATGATGTTTCCATGGTAGAGATTTTGTTAGGTTTTATAAAGACTAATTGCGTCGATGTTATAATCATAGGGATTTTTCTAGTTTTAAAAAGTCTAATTGCACCGACATTGTAACCCTAATCATAATCCTAACTTTTTTGGCATCATTAGTATTTATTGTGCAGATCTGCAACCCTTATCTTCGACTTGTTGTCCTAAAGATAAATCATGGTTTGGATTTGAAACGTCGATCAAAGCATGGCTCCTATTGTGGTAAGCCTAGAAGAATTCTCTCAAATGTGATTATTCTCATAAATTGTCAACTTTCTTGTGGAAACTTGAGAAAATTACTATTAGGAAACAATTGGTATCGAGGTGATCACATGGTACTCACAGTACTAATTATCCTTATTGAGTTAGTTTGGGCAGAAAAACTTAACTAAGTATATCCATGTGCTAGATGGATGTTTGATGATGAATTTGTACATTAGAGATAAAAGCTAGTAATTATGCAGGCAAGTAAATTTGATTTTGTTGATGAATAGTGATAGTTAATTACCCTGCATGTGATATGTGTTGAAAGGGTTATCATTTTCATGATGTTATGTTATATATGTGGTTTCAAGTATTGTGTTGAAAGGATTATCATTTCCATGGTGTTATGTTATATGTGGTTCCAACTATTATGTTGATGCAATGTTTTATCGTTATAACTTTGATAAAGATACGTGGAGGTTATATTTCTTATGATAATATCTCATGTTGTGATGACATCATGGAAATATTTATGCTAAGATGTTTCATGATGACATGCACTAGCATATGGTGATGTTATCATGTGGATTATTTCTTTGAAATGTTGATATAATGACTAATGAATTATTGAATGTTGTGAGGTGGTGATTGCAAGGTTATCCACCAATGGGCCAAGAGGGTCGTGATTGTGGACCGAGAGGGCTATTTTATTTGATGATCTCATGGGAACCCATAACCATGAAGGAGAATATTACAAGTAACATCTTATGGGATAGGGACAACTCAATCCACTACTTATGCCAGTAATTATTATGCCTTGTATTGGAGTTGAGTTGTCGAAGTCTCGAAGAGTGGTTGGAGCATTGCTCATCGGTGGTGTTGTGGGATTAGAATTCGATGCCTAGTGCTATACCTATTTGTTGTGGAGGGAGTTTAGGACAGTCTTTTGAGTTGCATGGTGTACATGAGTACCGATCCATATGCCTACTTGGGCAGATGAGGTCTCGAGCCTTGGGGCTCTTAATAGAATGATAGGATTTAAGCATGGTTCTAAGAGTTGGGAAGGATGGATAGAGAGTACTCGTGATTCCCCGGTGTTGTGATGTGGACTTTAAATTCCTGTTGTAGACACTTGGGTGGATTTATGCTAGTCCAGCAGAGGGTGTTGTGGAAGGTATAGGGGATAACATAGGGTGTTGTGGAGGATGTGGTGAGCTAATTAAAAACCTATAAGAAACATAATCAAACTAACTTCGGGATGAAGTTCCTTGAAAGATGGGTGTATGTCATGCCCCATATTATTATTATTATTAAATATAAATAATAATAACAATAACAATATCATGAATATAATACTTTTCCTAAAACGGTCATAATAAATATTTATTGGAATAAATAATAACAAAGAAGTATATACTAATTATCCTAAAGGGGGTCATAATAAGTATTTATTATGGATATTAGGGAAATTAAAGAGAATGGTAAAATAAGTAACTATAATCAATGGAGAAACCCTAAAGTATAATAAATAATTAAATAATGGACCCTAGGGATTGGGTTCTATACCACGAATGGACTCTATATAAAGAGGGAAAAGGATGAGAAAAGGTAATCTTTCTTTTGCACATCTCTCTTTGGCTGAGGATATGGAGAAGGAAAGGCTAAGTCTAGCATGGTAGTAGATTGGGGACTCAGGGGTGACCTACTACTAAGGATTTAAAGTAGCAAGGTCTAAGGATGGGTGGAGATTCATCCCCCACTTTGTGTTGTGGTTGTTAGGTTAATGATCAAGGTATGGATCTGATACTCAAGTCACCAGGTTACAGATAAGATGGGTTCTTCACCACATGTAAGTTCCTTGCCTCTCATTGTTTCTCTCAATAAAAATTTCAATGAAGATTCAATGGTTATTTGGATTATTTTATGGTAACGTATGTTTACTTTAGTAGATCCGGCTATTACATGGATAAAAATTTTATTGTATAATTCTTTAGTAAACTAGGCCATTATAGGCAAGATGCAAAGATCACTCTCCAAGTCAAGATGGGGGGAATGGATAGAAAGGTTTACTATCGAGGAAAATGGGAAAGAATTGTTGCACTCATTTTTAGATGAGTGGTCATTGGGTTGATAAGTGCTAAAAACTTCATCCACATCTTCATCCAAAGCATTGCAAGGGAATTTTGCAAGCACCTACAAAGAAAGAGGTAGCAGATGAAAGAGTTGGTCAAGCACCAACAGTCCAAAAGGATTCCCGTGAAAAATTACACCTGTCCATGAAGGAAGATTCCATCAAGAGGGAGCAATCCAAAAAGGAGCATCCATTAGAATGGATCAGTAAGAAATGGATATCATTTTTGCATAGCTAAGTTTTGGTTTAGCATGCTTATGTATCACCTCCAAAACACTTTCTTTTTGTTCCCATTGTTGAAAAGCAGGAAGGAAACTAACCTCATTTGTATGAGCAAGTGTGGAGGTAGATCACTCATTGAGAGTCAAAAATGTAGTAGCCATCTAAGATGAGAAACATATCATGAACGATTCATTACATGTTCACAATTTTTTGTTGGAGTGTGAAAATTATCTTGATGCCATTGCACTCATAAATCTTGTTGGTATTTGTTGTTCAGGATTATTGGCATCTCATGGTGCATGGTTCTCTATGATGGTGAGTTACAGTGATACACCAACATATGAAATAATAATTCAACTATTATCATGGGCCTCAAATGCAACAATTGTGTCCCATTCATTTATATCTTGACCCATACACACTAAGCATAGTCTTCAACACCCAGCTCACAACCAAATCCTTCAACACAGTTGTATGCATCCACAGCTTGGCCCTTTGCTCGATTTGGCCCTCACATATCTATTTTATGGCCAAAATCACTATGATTTGGGTTTAAAAATATTCAATCTACAGTTGTGTGCTTCAATTTGTCTTCACAACTCTAATTCATGGTCATACAATTTAGAAATCGGACTGAAAAAATTATTCATGTGCTAGAACCTGTAAAAAGTGTTTCAAAGGGAATATTATAGCTCATTTTGAAGGATTCTCTATCATCTCATATGGGTATTTTATGGAATTTGATTTTTTTCACTGGTTTATGAGATATTGTTGATTAAAGTCCCATAGGTATGTAAAACAATGTGGTCGTACATACCTTGCATTTCAGGTTATTTTCTCACTCCATGGGATACCAAAGAGAAATCATATTTTATCAATGGAAATATCTCTTTGTTACCTCAAATGGGTCTTCGATGGAATTTTATTTCATCACCTGTAACAAAAACTATGAACAAAATTGCAACAAGAGGTCCATTGGCTCTACAGCTCCGCACACATGCACATGTTTCCATTTTTGAGAAGGGATATGAGAAATATATAACAATTATTGCAAAGGAATCCATTCAGGAGGTCTGTCAAAATAATTCATATTTTTTTTTTGTTAAGAATGTCACCACAGTTGAGAGAATTGTGAGAAGAAACCCCTTTTTGAGAGAATGCAGAAATTAGCCTCCAAGTGAGAGAAAACAAAGTCACCCATTATAATCATGGATCAAAACTTTCGATGGATCAAAAGTTTGTTTTTGTGGGGAGGTATGATATAGGAGGATCTTCACATTCAAAAAATTTAAGTTAGTTTTAATTTCCACCAACATTGTTCACACAACAAAGAGCTCATAGGGAGTTTTCCGGCACAATTTGGACGAGGTCAAATAGACTTTGTATGTGAAAGATGTGGCTCATTGAAGTTTGGGAAAAAAGGTGAAAAATATACAATGAAATGATTAAATGTTGAGCTTATTTGCTCATGTATTTTCATTTTTATTTTAGGAAACTAATACAAATGTGAGAACTATGTAGCATTGGTGCAAAAGCTACGTAGCATTGAAGTTTCCTAGTCTCAAGGGAAAGTTGAGATCTTCGTGGAATGTTGAGATATTCATGGTATGGTTGAGATATTTCCTCAAATTAGTCCCTTGAATTGTTCCCAAATCCTAATTTATGGGATCTTTATAGTTATTCTCTCCTTCATAGGTTAAAGTAGTTCTTAACAAAAATGAATTATTTAAACTCCTTATTGGAATAAATATGGTAAGGCTCTTTGATGCTCTTTGAATCTCTTTAAATCTCTTTGTAAAGGAGAGTAAGAAAGTTGTAGGATTTCTTGTGAATTCACGTCCCTTTGTAAAGGAGAGTAAGCAAGTTGTAGGCTTGCTTGTGAACTTTTTGCCCTTTGTAAAGGAGAGAACCATCCCATTATTGGGAGAAGAATTCAACTTTTTTTGTAAAAGGAGATCCCTCTTTGAAGGAGAAATAACAAAGTAATTTGTTGATTGAATTAGACCTGGAGATGTATCCTATGAGGGTGAACTCTATTAACAATTTGGTTCCCATATTGTTTTTATGTGCTTGATTGTTTTAGTTTCAAATTTAAATGATGAATTATATTTTCCAAATTTCATGTTAGAAATGGAAAATTGAGAAATCTAATCAGTATTTGAAATGGAAAAAACCGAGTCAGTTTTATTATTGGATTAGTACTTCACAAACTATGTGTTGGCACAATTGAGGCTCTCTAGTATCCAATGATCTCTAGAAAACATGGTCCCCAAACGTATCGATTGGTTAAAAAACTACCATTCCTCACGGTTACTTTCAAAGTCTTTCCACTTTAAAAAACATGCAGTCACTTTTAAAGGATTTATACATATTGATTCAAGTTAAAGTTAGATTGCAGTGCAATGACAGGTATTTATGTGAGGAATCCAAAATTTTCATTAAAATGCATACTTGCAAATAGGATAAGTGTCAGTGTTTCATGGAAACCTGCACAAGAGATCTAGCTAAAGCAAGTACAAACAAATCTTATCAAGAAAAGAAGAGAGATTCAATATGGAAGAATGAAAAATATATTCACACTACTCCAATGAGATGATGATTGATACATATATCATGATCAATATGATACAATGAATGAGTGGAATACACTCATATATAGGAGAAACCATTCCATAATTAAGAAAAGAAATCAAGCAATTAGTTTTCCTTAGGAATGCATGCATGCATAATAGTGATGGTAAAAATAGAAAGTCTAAAATAGAACTAGTCAGTTAAGTCCCACTGAACTAGTGTGTCGAAAATACAAATTTCTTGAACACCCCCACTGAACATCACTATGGAGTAAAACATAAGTCTCGGCTACTAGGCCATTTTAGGTACTCATGTACAATGCAACTAATGAACACTGAATAAAAGTGAGGAAAGAGGGAAAACCATGTGGGAACAAACCCCCCCCCTCAAAAGATAATGTATCAAAAGAAGAAAATAACAGTTGCTAGGCAACTGTGTTCTTCACTGCAAGACTATCCCACAAAGTCTGAAACTTCTGCTCATTGAAAGTCTTCGTGAAGATGTAGAAATCTTTATGGATCTGATGAAGTCCTTTGGCAACCTGTCGGGCCTTGTACCTCTTGATCATGTGGACCCATTTTCACCTGAAAATATTCCTTTCTGGTGGACGTGGAACCAGATTCCAAGTCTGGTTTTGTAGGAGTGATTCATACTCCTTTTGCATGGTTGCTTGCCATATTGGATTTCTCAAAACCCTATTGTAGTTATGTGGATCAGTAGATTGAACCATATAGAAATGAATGGACATCACAGGTTCTGAAGCTGAAAGTACATGAGAAGGCTCCTCATGTTGAGATCGAGTCATCCTCGAATCCAATGGATTCCCTGAAAGGTTCCATGCTTCCTGAAGTGTTGTATGTGCCTTCTTGGGCATCTGTTGAAGCTTCGGCACTATATTCTTATCTAGTTGTACTAACTACTTATTTCCATGTACAGAATTGAAGTGTATGGAATCATCTCTAATGTCTGAAACTGATGGAAGAACAAGAGTATATGCATGTTGCACTGGAGGTGCATGCAAAGTACTCTCTTTATGTGTAAGTAGAATAGAGGAGTCATTGTCAGAAAACTTAGCGAATTTATACAACATTGACTTGTGATCCACCTCACGAATTGCAATGATGGAATTGTCATGCATGTCAATTACTGAAACTGAATCTGATGTAAATTCAACCTTTTTACCTGAGTGATCTGATAAACTGAGAGTGGATTTGTAGAAAAATTTGGAACATGTAGAACATTCTCAAAACTGTCATTGTGGAGTTCCACTCTCCCTTCTCCTGCTACTGCTATTGGAGTATCATCCCCCATGAGAATAGGGGGTCTTGAGCATGGACTCGAAGAAGATAAAAATTCCTCTTTCACTTCCATATGATGGGATGCACCAAAATCTATAATCCATGATGAGGAATTAATTGCAACCAGAGCATGATGATTACCTTTCTTAGGAGAAGGATTTGCTTCCTTCTTGACTCCCTCTAGAATGAAGTTTCCAAGGTTGTTCTGTTGAAGTGCCTATGCCATAAGATCAATTTGGTTCTTCATGCATGTGGATTCTTCATGATTTTCTTTATTGCAGTAAGTGCACTTCTTTCCCTTCTTCTTCTTCTTGGAATCTGAAGAGTCTTTGGAACCTGAAGAATCATTAAAGGGTTTGGAATATCCCTCCTTCCCATTCTATTTGGATGACCCTTTGCCATCATGCATGGTGAGTGCATGTGCTTTGGGATATTTCATGAGGCCCATCTGTATGAGTTTTGTCTACTCTTTTGTAAGAGACTCAATGAACTGAGCCAATGTAGGCATTTTCCAATTTGTTCCAAAAAGACATCTACCAAAATGCAAATTGGAGACATATACATCGTATTATGGTCCTAGCTTGGCCAAGATTGTTAGAATAAGTTTTTTCTCTTGTGTAGACTTATCAATACTACATTCACCCAAGCTCAATAGCAAAGATTTAAATTTAGTAAAGAAATCATGTATATTATCAAAACTTTTAGGGTCTAAGGTATTCAACTCTACCTCAAGCATATGACTTCGCATCTCATCCTACTTTCCAAAGAGTCCTTCCAGGGGGATCCAAATATTCTTTGGAGTCTTGCATGCAGCAACATGAAACCATAAATCAGTGGAGATTAACTCAAGAAGTAGTCTTGTGGCCTCATCCTTACGGTTCGCCCATCTCATCTTCTCAATCGTTGATGCAGTTTTTGTTTCTGTCGCCATCGTCAAATTATACAGTCCTTTCCTTCTGAGTTGGAATTATGCCTTGGGCTTCCAATCAAAATAATTGTATGGTGTGAGGATTACCACCAACTTTGACTATATAATAGTTGTCATATCCATCTCTCCCACTGTTTCTAATAACCCCTAAAAATTTACTCTCAATCTGCAAGTGAAAAATTAATAAATCACGACAGAAAGGGAACTTTAAGTGAAAATTCATATCAGTTTCAAGAGATGATCTTGCGGCTTACTTTCTGAGAAAACAGTGAGGAATCTTTCCAAGCGGTTGAAAACCCAATTCCAAAATGGGTCGATCTACTTTTTRCGAGGGTCGTTTCCTCAAAAACGTAATATTTTGGGAGGAATAACTGTTGAAAGGTACGACCACGGATTTAGCTTGTCGAAACCYCGATTTTCCTTATTCTTTGGTCTGTTTGGCTTGCTCCAAGCAGCATAGCTCTGATACCATGTCAATGTTTCATGGAAACCTTCACAGGATATCTAGCTAAAGCAAGTACAAACAAAGCTTATCAAGAAAACAAGAGAGATTCAATATGGAAGAATGAGAAAATACATTCACACTACTCCAATAAGATGATGATTCATACATAGATCATGATCAATATGATACAATGAATGAGTGGAATACACTCATATATAGGGAAAACCATTCCATAATTAAGAAAATCAATCAAGAAGTTAGCTTTCCTTAGGAATTCATGCATGCATAATAGTGATGGTAAAAATAGAACTAGTCAGTTAACTCCCATTGAACTAGTGTGTCGAAAATAGAAAATTCTCCAACAATAAGCCTATGTTTTAGCAAGTTTTTGGGGTTTTTTATCACAAGGGTGACCAAAAAGAGACCCCTTTGATTGCCTTGGTGAGCCAATAAGGAAACACAGAACAATGGTTAGTAGGTTAGGGAACCCACAATATATAAAGCAATAAATAAAACAAGATAGGAACAACAAACAATGGAAACTAAACTAAGAAAACATTAACAAAGGATGCATGAAATTGAACACAAATAATGGTTACCCAATAGAGAATGGTCTTTTGAAATTGAGAACACCAAGAGAAGAAATATGAGATTTATGAATCACTTATTCCTCCTAGGGTGGGCTCTCGAATCCCTCAAAGTAGAGTTGTTACACTCCTATTTTTCTTGACAATGGTGGAGAAATATATGGCAATTCTTTCCAAGAGGTAAAAATATTTCCTTATGCTATACTTTCCCAAGCTATTCTTAAGAGAACAAATTGTTTCTCCAAGAGCATTTGGACAGCATAACAATACAATGAACTTCTTCATTTTGTCCATACAATGGCCATCTATTTATAGAACCATAGAAAGGTATTTCATAACTTGTTCCAAGTGTGAATGGGAGACCTTTAGAGGTACATCCCATATTTTTATTCATCCCAAGGCAAGATTTTGGGTCGATATTGGGGTCTTGTCTTGAATTACTTCACCTTGGTAGTGGTTGAGGCCCGACCAAATTCATAAATGCGACATTTCTGCATATGTGTGGGTTTCTTCATGGGAATTCATGGCAGCCATGCATTGTGGGCATTAGGATCTGTTTTGGCCCATGTGGATGCATGCGCGCTAACTTTGTTGGGAGTGCGCACAAATTTGTGGGTTTTTTACATAGTTTAGGTCATATTGCTAGAATTGGTTCTATAAATATTGGAAGTATGTTGTATTTGTGTTGATTATTTCTTCATCCATTTATTTTATTACTATAACAAATTTTTTGGTGATAACAGATGTCCCCTGATGTGTGAGGTTAGGAGAATACGTATAGCCGAAATACATCAATGTTTACTTTGCTGAAATTTCCATAAAAGTAGAGAGTTGTAGCTATTGCTAAGAGGAACTGTGAGAGCGATCCTTTGGAGAAAAAGGTGATTTTGAATGGGACCAGTATTCTCCAACATGAAAATGAAAATTGTTTTACAAATGAGGTGGGCATGCCCCATGCTCGTGTCATGAAACCATAAATGAAATGACGAAAACAAAATATTTTTGATGAAGTAGATGTATGAAGCGCCCTCAGGGGCGTAAAAAAAATGGCAGATGATGGTTTTGATTATTGAACAGGCTCTAAATCGAGGTATGAACAACTTGTAGGCATTTATTTCCTATCAAATTCATAGGTCTTTGTCAATTACTCAAAAAATGAAACGGTTGCATAGTAAGACCCACTGTAACATGAAACTTTGTTGGAGTCGAATGGCATGGGGATCAAATACATCAGAAAGCAATGACGAATCATTTTTTTCCATCAGATACTACTCATTAATAAGGGACTGAGATCCAAGATACTGACATCTTCCTAGAAACTTGTACTGATGTCGACAGGGAAGGGAAGCGACTACAAGAAGGAAAGGAATTATTGGCATCGATTTGTTCAAATGGGTATCAAGGATGGAATGGAGGGGAATAGGGATGAGATGGTGACATGAATGATGTTCAAGAGGTATGGGACTCGAGAACTTCCCTTGGTTGGGGGAAAATGGAATGATGGCAACAACTATAAAACATGATTTAGTGTTAGGGGGATGACCAGATATGGGGTAAACTGTGTTGAATGGGTGAGACTACAAAGGAGTGGATGATAGATCGAAATACGGATATTAGGGATAGGAGTGTCGGTGATAGTCATTATTTGGGCCATGATATGGATATCTTTTCAAAATTGGTGATGAAATGGGAATTACCCAACCAAGGGCATCATGGGTTTCTATGTGCCATGGAAAAATACGTCATCGGTTGTGATGGAAAAAATCTACTCTACTTGTTGGAATTTGAAATGTGCTTTATACAATTACTGAATGAATAAAGAATGATTGGGTTGGAAGTACACATACAGAAATGGGTGCCCCTAGTGAAGTACGGCCTGGCCTCGTGTGGTGCAAGTAGGGGAATGTAATCGATTAAGGGTGGGGGCCCCATTGGTGGGTTTATGTACTAGGTAGGTGAATGGAGGATGAAATTGCAGATGGGAAATTGATGGTGGATGATATGGAGGGTTGATGATAATGTTGAGGTGCATTTTATGTAACCAAAAACATGATGTGGGATTCCATAATGGGGTGGTTATAATGATGATGAGGAAGAAGTATGAGGTTCTTGCTATGGGTTGTAACACTACGAGGACTCATGAGCCTAATGGATAGAATAGCATGAGTGGAAATATGCCAAGGGGTAAATATATGTGGGACAACTCACGGAGGTGAGGATGCTAATGGGTAACAGTACCTAAATGTGATAGAGGTGGGGGTACTGCAGATCCAAATATGGGGGACCTAAAGGTGAATGTCGAGGGGTATAACTGGGATATGCATCTTTGTGCAGAGGGTGTGAGTGCATACCAGTTTTGAATGTATCCTGAAGGGGCCATGGGATGGCCGATACTAAATGGGTTGAATGTTTTTGTAAGTGGTACCTACGCACATAAAAACCAAATACCCAGCGTGAAAAATATCTGAAAATAAAGAACATATAACATTTATTTTATAATCATGTTGATGAGTGTGTACATGCTCTTTTAACATTGGTGGGAGCAATGGTCCCTTGATGAAAATTTTGGGTGACCCCTGAAGGAGGCCAAGGAACAATGAGTTCCTAGAAAATAAAATCCTTGAAGGAGGGTAGGGAATGATGAGTTCCTAGAAAAAGGCACTCCCTAAGGGAGGCCAGGGAACCATGGGTTCCCGAACAAGGCACTCTCTAAGAGAGGCCAAAGAACGATGGGTTCCTAAGAAAGGCACACTGTTGAGTGAAAAATGTGTCGCATAAATTCTCAACGATTTAATGTCAACCAGGAGCTCGTAAGCTTAGAGGCACAACACAATATGTGTGAGGATTGAAGTTGTCTATTCTAAACTACTAAAGCAAAGAACACAAAAATAACATGAATATACAAATGACAAATTTTACCTACTATATACAACACATGGGTGTACTTGCATCCGGTCATGGGGGCCCTTCCATCCTTCGGCAAGTACACCATAATCTTAACTCGAAATAGAGATCAAAATGGAAACATGTCTTGTATTCAAAAGAGTATGATTACATCAATTCAAAACATGAGCATTTCCCAAGCTTTTCACCTATATCTCCATCTATCTATCTTTCCTCCATCTGCACTTATCTCATATCATATCATGTCTCCCTTTTAATGGGGTAGCTCTCCTATTTATACAAGAACATAAGAAACTACCCCATTAATGGAGATCCACTATTCCCTCCCTAGATCATAAAAATCTCATATGGTTACAACCAAATGGCAAATGATGAGACACATATCCTCTTTGACCTTTGTCCAAATCTCCTTCCATATCTTGAAGAATTCCAATTTGATTATTGGAGGCCACATAAGAGTGTCTTGGAAACTTCCAAATCACCTACACATGTAAACAAACTCATTCTAATGGTTAGGTAGGTATAAGTATAAGTATTTTATTTTCTAAAGTTTAACCACATATTCACTTAAAAATGTTAAGAATTGATAAACTTTGGAAAAGCATAGTTTTACCTCATTATTGGGTTAAATGTAATGATGTGGAGGTGATATGAAAGCGAAATGGAAGTAATTGTGAAGGTTTTAATGAATTAATGGAGTGAAAATAGGACCATTTTGAGACTCAACACACACACCCAAAGCTGAAGATGTGCATGTCCTCATGCTGATCCTATTACTTTTTGATACTCGAGATTTTGGCTTAATCTCTGCATGATATCATTTGCTTAACTTTTGCAAGTGTTTTTGATGAACTGCAACTTGGTTGGATCTTGTGTTTTCAATATTTTGTTTGTTGCATTCAATATTAATGTATGATCTTTGCATAATGTATTTTTTTTATTGTAGAGTCTTTTTGTTGGAATGCATCATGGTTGGTTCTTGTGTGACAACCATGATTTGTGTTTAACATCAATTAACGTTTAGATACTTTTGACAAAGCCATTTATATACTCATGTAATAGTGAATATATTTTGAAGGTATGTGAGATATGTGAATATGGGGAAAAATATGAAAGGTGACAAAAGTATGTCTTAAATGTATCCCTCCCCAATGATGGTTTAGGTTATTGTAAGATGAGGAAGTGAAGTTTTCCAAAATTATCATTCTCGCTTTTCAAGGAATTAAATGGTTAAAAGTTAGAAAATATCATACCTTAACTTATCCTTTCAAAAATGGATGAGAGTTGTGCGCGTGTGGCTGCAAAATTCTGTTTATAATCTTCTTTACTTGGTTGTGAAAATGGTGGATGGAATCAAAAAAAGTGAATCTTTTATTGTTGTTGCATCTGGCAAACTGTTGTTGGATCTTACGCTAAATGTTGGGAATCCTGGCACATTGGATCTTCTGTGAGATGTTGAATCTGCTTCTTTGGATTACACGTTGAATGTTAGAATCTGGCACATTGGATCTTCTGGATGTTGAAATCACTTCTTTGGATCTTCTGGCCCGAATGTTCAGAATCTGTTGTTGGATCTTCTCTGTTGAATGTTAGGAATCTGCTGTTGGATCTTCTGCAGATATTCCGGAATCTGTTATTCTTTGTTAGCGAATCACATTTGTTGGATCTTCTGAAAAGTTTGAGATGTTCAGTCTGGCTGGCTATTTGAATCTGCTGTTGAAAATGTATAAGGCTTGGAAGGTATACAAAATATAGAAGTTACATTCCCCCTCCCCAACCTTATGTATTGACTTGTCCTCAAGTCATGACAAAATGAAAGCGATGAAAGGAAAATTGTTACATGCTAAGAAATATGGGTCTTCAAGTCTTCAGCGATTGATGGCACAAATCTTACTATGTGGTTAAATGTGCTGGTGTCGAACATTGAAAGAAGTTGTTGACTTAGCTAGTGGCATTCATTAATGGCCACTATTCAACACGAGAGCTCCCACCATTCATTCCAATGGGAGTCAAGATGCCTAACAAATCTTTGTAGGTATGAATAAGTTTGTTGTGGCCGAGTCACCTACAAGATCCAACGAACAAAGGATATTAATGTACTCCCATTGTTCCTTGGCAAGAGTACCATTAAGGCGAAATACAAACCTCTAGGTGTTTTTACAAACATAATTAGACACTAGGACTTTGACTCAATGGTGTATGGAAGTAAGGTTTATTGGCAAGTGTAGGAAAAATAAATTGAATATGTAAGGAGGGCAAAAAAGCTTGTAGATGAGCTCGGTTGGTTTTATTTATGGGTTAAGGTTGAAGAAAATGTAGTGAAATGTATGAAGTGAAGTGTAATGGGAAATGGATAGTGACTCTTGCTGGAATTATGGCATGCAATTTTTCAAATATAGTAATGGAATGCAAACTTTCAAACATAGCAAGTCTGCTCTGAAATTCTGCTAAAAATAGGTAGAGTTTGACTAGTTTTTGACCAACCACTTGGAGATGTCGGATAGGTCTTTCACCATGCTTTACATTTTAAGAACAAACTCAGCTCTTACAATTTTTCTAATCTGTCATGCAACATGTCAAGCGATTAAACTATTACAGGAAGTTGCAAAATGCGTAATTTTACAGAGTATGTTTATGTTCATGGACTGGGTTTTAGAATTTCTCATGAAATTAGTCTTTGAGCAATTAGCTCAATTAGTTCGTTAATGATGATTGATCATCAAAATGCACTTAAATCTTAGCACCAGAACATAAGTATGTTCAAAAGAAATGGCCAATTTCTTAGTGATTCTTGCGCAAAAATAGATGCCAAATGAAACGGCTTTAGGATACTCAACAACATAAATTTAGTCTAATTCATGATGTCGATAACAGTCCAGTAATAATCATGAAAATAGCATCAATTTATTCCAATTCCTGTGTCAGATGTTTACTTAAATGTGCATGATAAATAACATGTGCATGGAAATGTTAATCAACAATTAAAAATAATAAAGAACAGCTGAGAATCGGGTGTAGGGAGTTAGCGATATTTTTATTTTTATTTTTATTTTTATTTTTATTTTTTTTGCTTGATCGTCTCGTCTTCTCCCTCTTCAATTGTGCATATGGGTTGAGCAACATTGTTCCTTCCTGCAAACTTGAGAACCTTATTTCTAACACGTGACAGAAGCATTAGATTTTTGCAACGGAATTTAATTTTGGAAATCACTTGACAAAATCAATAATCAAATCATACCAAAATGAATTGGGTCTTACCTCAACTTACACGAGGCTGGCGGATATGTAGGTGCTGATATTTTGGAGGAGTAAGAGCCTTCTTCTATGAGCCTTGCATTTTTCATCTGTGGCTGTTTGTTCATCGCCAAATTGTCTACTCAGCTCCTGTCTCTGTTGTCATCTGGATGCGGGCATAAAAATAAAAACATTTCCATCTCTTGGTGCGATGATATCGCTTCTTAGCTCGTAGTAGTCCGACAAATTCCTTACTGAAAGGACCTTAATACTCTGCAGCTTTTCATTGCTCTACATTTGGATGCTTCACAGAGATTCTTGATCAGCCAAACTATTGGAAAAATGATTGCACAACAGCAGATAATATCTATAAGCAAAAATGCATGTTCCCATGTAAACCAATCTTTTGTAGAAGGTCCAGTCTCAGCGATAACTATGCTCGTAATGTTGGCAAAAACTTGCAGTGGGATAATCATAAGAACGTTTTTCTCTCTTACCTTCAGGAAAGAGAGAAAAAGGACCAACCTGTACCTATGAGAACTATTATAGTGAAGAGCAGGATGCCCTTAAAAAAACCAAAGATATAGAATGCAATATCCCATCCATGGGCAATCCTTGTCCTCTTAACATACAATTTATCCTCATCTACACAGATCAGATTCAGTGCTTTGAACAGAAGCAATGCACACATAGAACATGGATTCTATGCATTGGCCTCACAAATCGATTCCCCAAAGAGGCTTAGCGTACAAAACAAAGAAACAAAGAGAGTAAAAGAGTGAGGCAATTGGAGTGCGACTGCGGAAGGAAATCCTTAACATTACCCTCGAAGTTGTACATTTTGGTATGGACATTCATTGAAATCGTGCATGAACATATGTTCTTCTTTGGAGCATTCGTCAGTTGTTTCTCACTGTTTTTGTCTGATGAAGGAGGAGGACAACAACATGCATTGTAATAACCCCACCAGGAAGCTCACCAAGGGAACTCTGGAGCCTGTAAGTGTCTTGTTTTGTAACCTAATACTCTTTATCTGGTTCGTTATGCCGGTGAAAGCGAGATGACATATTTATCGTAACTGGTTAGCGTAGCAGATAATCCGGATTAATGATCAGCGGGTTCACCAATTCCTTAGATCGATCGAGTGATATGGAGTTAATGGTCGTGATGGGCGTTTCTATAGTTGAGCAGATTCAGGTGGTCCAATTTGATGTTCAAGATCGAGAATCAAGATGGAGATAGGAGTTTACGATTAGCGCTCATCACGGCTGATTTGATTGATCGGCAAGCTGGGCGGCAACAAAAATCTACCGTAAATCATCAAATCGGCGAAAAGAAAGACTCGAATTGGCAACAAAAATCTACACGTAAATCATCAAATCGCTGAGAAGAAGGCTCAGATCTGCATGTAATCCATCAAATCGCTCAAAATCTGCTCAAAATCTGTGATGGAGGGAATATTTCCTTGAAGGCAGGCTACGCCGTGGAGAGTTAGTGGTGAACTAAACAGCTGCGAGCATCATTCTTTTACTATGGGCATGCTCCTGTTGTGTGCGCGCGAGCTGTGTTCTTGCAGGATTCACAGCACTATTGCCCAAAAAAAATAAAAAATAATCTAGAGATCTGAGATCTCAGATTCATTTCGTTTCAGAGAAGAAAACGTATGATAATAGCGTTGTTTTCATTCGGTTTTAGCAGTCGAAGAGGAACGGAGGGTTTGCTACTTGTTGCTGGGAGTAATTGATGGCTTCTTCACTCGGACGAGGAGAATGGCGTGGATGCGGACGTGGACGGGTGTGGACGTGGACGTGGAGTGTGGACGGGCGTGCATAATGGTGGTGCTGGTGGTTATGGATCTGAGCGGTCGGTGATGAGGCTGCAGAATGGGCGTGGGCGTGGGCGTGGGCATGGACATGGGCGTGGAGTGTGGGCATGGACGTGGGCGTGGAGCTTCCTCTTCATCGAAATCTTCTCCAGCTTCTTCTGAGTAAGCATACCGTGTAGAACTTTGAGATGGCGCCCACAGCATGCAGAGGACGCAAAGCAGAGCAAAGGAA
>SNQJ01S0024849.1:209617-220789 GCA_010110895.2 Picea sitchensis | reverse complement strand
ATGTTTCCCCGTAGGGGTTTTACCACGTGAAAACATCGGTGTGTTGATCTTTGATCTGGTTATGTGAGTGGTTACTGAAGGTGTTCTTCCTCTGTTGGAATACCTGTGTTGTCGAACAAAAGGTATATATTAAACATAACATACTTGACAACAACAAAGTCTGATGTTCCCTTTATATAATTCCTCATATTTAGAAGACATTGCACAATGCACAACCTTTCATAATTTAGACATACAACAGACTTAGACTTACAATCAGGATCATTGTAGCATTACAATACTACAGAGGCTCAGAGCAATCTCTTTCAACCATAGAGAACAACAATGACATAATGAATCAACTCCACAACAAAAACAACCTTTAATTGTCATCTTTTCTTCCATTTATATCCTTCTCGGCTCTGGAGATATGTCTCTAGCAATTCTGCTCCACTAGCTCTACTGAATAAAAGTCTCGCACGATTCTTCCACCTACCTTCATTCCACGTATCCTTTCTGGAATTGTGGTAATATTAACTGCCTCTCCATCTCATCTTTTTCTTGTTCCACATTCCCTTGTGTTGTTGGCAGTAATTATTCAGGGATATTTCCCAATGATTCCTTTCTTTATTCTGGCGTGTGTCTTCTTGATTTCAGCGTGCGCATCCAAAACTCAGACCAACATGCACCAACAAGACTGGACTTTAGCGTGCATTAGAAAAACTTGTCAAAACTCGATCCAATGTGCACTTCTTGTCAATCCTCGCGCATATGATTGGGTGTATGCAAAACTGGAATGAGCACACACAATTTTGTTTATGCACGCACACGATATTAACCCAAAAATTTAGGTGCCAACAATCCTTTACCATCTCCTCCTACATCAATGCCTCTACTATACACCTTATCTTTCTCTCAAGTTGCAACATCTCTCAATAGATTAGGGGATCGAACTTCATCTTGTTTGACCCTACTACCTCTACTCCGGGTATCCTCAATTGACACCATACTCCTCACATTGCATCTCTTCGACGAACTATCTCCTTCCATGATCCTCTCTGGCACAACAATCTCTCCAACATCCTCTTAGTGTGGTCTCCTTCCTCTTCATTTTGGGTCTAACCCCTCATCTTTCACTCCTTGTTATCCTCTTTTCACTCCTATGTTATGATTTCTTCCTTAGCTCAACTCTTCTTGTGTATCTTTCAACTCTTTATCTCCTCTTCCCTTTTGCCTATCTAGGGTTTGAAGATGAGGGGTGTAAGTCATCTTACTTCCTCAACTAAAACCCTTGAAAAATAACTTTAAAAGAATAACAATTATGGTGGAAACTATGATAGGGGTGTATATCCTTATAGTCCCTATCTATCCTTGGCCAAAACCACCTTATATTGAATTACAAATTATAATAACAAAGTACAGAGACCATACCATTCAAGAAAAAGCAATAACATACCAAAGTAAACCTTCACAAAAGAAAGAGAATGACCTCCTACAGATAGTGCACCATCATCATCATCAAACCATAACCAATAATCATTATTCCATAGCACAAGAGGGAAAATACTCCAAGTGTAGTGAAAATTTCAGACCAATACTTCTCACAAGAGGGAGCATTATGGTAAAAATGAGATCTTATGATCTCTTATTTATACAAAATGTCACTAAGATAACTTGTCCATGTAATTAGGGGTAAACCACAAGACTAGGGGTCAACAACCCAAATCTTTCCCCCTCAACAAAGTAATATTAAGCAATTCATTTAAAATTCACTTTTGCACATAAGAAAACCCTAATTTTGGAAGGATGTCACCCTTTAGGGGATGTTTTGGCACGAGGAGCAAGTTGTTGGTGTAGGAGGAGGGTGGCTAGCCCTGACAAAGCCACATGTCAAGTATCCAAGTTGCTTCCTTCGTGGGAAAACTCCATTTCTCCTCAAAACGTCCAAGTTCCAATGCATCAACCACACCACCAAACCCTAACCCCCCTAGGTGACAACATGCCTCTAGGAGTGGCGTTTTTCCTCTCCTAGGCAAAAAATTTGGCATGTGGGGGATAGGTTATGTCATCCAAGTTATATGTAAGGCCTTCCAAGTTTGATATTTCTTATCCGGCATGCGGGCCCTTGGCAACCACCGGTGGGCTTCAAGCCCGATGGAAGCCCAAGCTAGGCTTGTTCTTCCAAAACTGTCCACCAACTAGGTCCTGCAAAGACAAATAAGCATGCCCTCCAAGAATCTCAATTCATAACATCATGATAAGTGAATCCAATCAATAAATGAGCCACCTAAGCATGTGCATCAAGGATCACTATATCAAACAATTAATTGCTCAAAGAGATTATGCGACTTGTGAAGCTTGAATATGGAAGGGTTGACGAAGTGTCCTATTGGGTAGATATTGCTTTAGGTCAAGGATATTTTACAAGATATCCCTCTCTAATCCATGTAAAGTGGGTGAAATGGTTGAGGTCAAGACTCAATGGGAATAGGGCTCATGACATACAAGAGTTCGTAGTGTCTCATTCATGGGTGCCTTTGTAGAGGGTGTGTGGTACCTTCATCCGCAATGCACTTTTTCCAAACCCATTATTTTTCCATTCCTTCATTATTTCATAATTTTAAGGAAAATTTGAAGGCCACTACCCTAGCATGGTGTCCATATATTGGCAATGTCACCCACAAACACCTGGTGGAAATGAGAAGGTAGGCTCGTGATGAGACCCCCTTTCTCTCAGCCATGCAACTGAGAGCCATTACCCTGGCTTGGTGACCAGATGATGGTAATGTCATGCCACTAGATAATGGACATGATAGGTTGGCTCGTGATGAGACCTCCTATCCTCCAACTAACCTTTTAAGCATTCTTTATCATATTTTATTGTGGGTCCCCCTTCTCTCAAAGATAAGTGTTTCATTTCTTTCTTGGGTGATCCTTGGATGAAGCATCTAGAAGGTTCATACATAGGTTTTTATCTTTTACCCAACATCAATCCCTCTGGGCCTTCAGCCCCTTCTTCCCATAGAATGAGGGACAACCCCGTCTTGGGTCAATACACCCCAAAATCCCAAGAGATAAGGAAATGGGGGGAAATAGTGATGGAAATTGGTAAGTATGGTGAGGAACGGTATGATGGATTTTCAAGGGAGTTCCTAGTAGCAAACCAATCTCCAAGAAATACTATTTACTAGAGCACAATGTCAACCACCAAGGTGAATCAAGGAAAAATGCATAATGTCTAAGCATATATCATGAAATCTAGAGGAATATAAGATACAACATACTTAAGTGCCTTGAATATTGAAATGGTGCTCACCATAATATTGAATTGTACCTCATGGAGCAAAGCCCACTGCCTTCCGGAAGCCAACTGATGTGGTGGATGCCATCTAAAAATATTCAACCTCTATGGTGGTGAGAGGGGTCTCCAACCATGCAAAAGGGTACTATTGGTCATGTAGTCTCTTAACACTCCATATCTGCAACCCGAGGGACTTGCGGCATAATCTGCTTAGTTATCCACAAAATGGGGATAACATTTGGCTCCTACTTGGGGACATGTGCTCATCGTAGAGTGCATGAGAACTACAACATCTCTTGGTATACCTATGCATGACAAAAAACTTAGACAAAGGGATCAGAGCATCTAGGGTGGTGATATCACCCTTCATCCATATATATAGAAATCCAAAATAAAAGCTAATCTAGAAAAGAAAAATTTTGACATTTTTTAAAAAATTTATAAACTAAACATGAAATCAATATGAAAAATAGAGAAAAATGAAAAATGAAATGCATCTAAACTAATATGAACAATCAAGATGAAAATGTAGGGGAAAGCAAGATGACCTGCCTACTTACCTAGGGCCTTGGGGCCCTGGAGATTAAGCGATAGATGATGTCAGGTGAAGTCATACAACCAGTGCAACCAGTTGAGAATCTCATCAAAGTATCTCCCCTTGTGCTTGATCATGTGAAACAACAAAGATAAGTCTAGCACAAAATGATCATGAGCATAAATGGATATATAATCAAAACAAAACTCATGGAGATGGGTGGGAGGGAGGAAATCCTACTGGAGAGAGAAACCATCAACCCAATCATCCTGCCCGAAAGTGTAGCCACAAGACTAATCAATCCATCTCTGAAGGGGGCACTATATTTAGACGAGGGCTCATCTTCATCTGGGCCCAAAGACTCATTGTTTGTCGAGGATTGAGACGAAATGGGAGATCAGAAGAATATTGAATTGGTCTCTTGGAGAAGAGGGTAAGAGGTAAGGAGCAAGCTCAATTGTAGAAAAATAATGCCTCTTCACCTGTGAGTCTCCATGGAAATATGCAAGATGAAAATACTTTTGCTTTGAAGAATGGACTTCTAATTTCTCTGAGGTGGCCACGTCCTGATATTCCTCAAATTCTAAGCACAACAGTTGGAAGTCCTCATAAAACAAATCTGCATCCTCTAAATGGTATGTATCAAAGGATGACTGAATATCACTCTGATTATGTTGTGACAAGTCATCCTCGAAGGGGTGGAACCAATCTGTAACCATATCATCACCAGGCTGCAAAACATCTGAATCATATATGTATGAGGACCACTCCTATGATGATGAAAACTCAACCCCCTTTGCTTGAGATCCACCCTCAATGTCATAAATGGGATCTCTATCAATACTGAAGAAACTCACATCCGATCTACGTCTCCCAACCTGTCTGAAATCATCAATGTGTAGATCTTCCATGTCGGAGAGGTCTCGCACAAGATCATCTATATCATCGAGGCTAATCGTTTCTTCGTATGCAGGAGGAATACAAGTTTGAATGACATGATCCTTATCAAACATAAGCAAATAAAATGATGCCTCATCATGTTGCGCTTCATCAAGATTATTTTTTCTCTTCATGGGCATGCTCCTCCATCGCCTCATCATCACACGAGGCTTTATTATTAATGCAAAGTGCTTCATGTGCCCTTTTCCAGAAAGATCCGTTGCATCCAAAATTTCCTCTAACACTTCTTCACTTCCAAAGTCACAGAATAAGGATTCATCAAGATCTTCAAAAGAATTATCAATTATCATGTTCTCTTCTTGATGTGCAGGAGGAATAAAGGCATGGATGTCTTCATCAAATGGAAGGGTAGATATGAGCACTTCTTCTTTATCAAATGTCTCATTCATATTTTCTTCATCATTATCTTCTTCAAGCTTGTATTCATGAGTTTGTTCTTCGAGCACTTCTTCATCTATTGTCTCATCATTGATCGGAAAACCTTCTCTAAAAAGAGTGTGTTCGATCTCTTGAAAATCATCCTCCAAACTCTAAGTAGTTGGTCGATAATACCTGATAAATTATTCAATGAGATTTGTAGAATAAGGGATACTCTTTGGATTACATAATTGTGTGAGCCAATCCTTTTGACTTGATTCTAGTGAAGATACAAAAAATTTCATTATCACATCCTCATAAATAATATGGTACTACAACATGTACAATAAATTCTAGAGATCAAGTAGAAGATACAAGAGAAAGACTAGTTAATGACTAGCTAAACTCAAGATGAAAAATAAATATGCTAGCATGAAAATATAAGACTGTTGTAAACACTTGACTGCAACAATTTATATCATCCTTATAGATGTAACATTCAATGTATTACAACAAGAAAATCAGCCACTGAAAACCCTCCAAACTTTGCCAATAAATGCGCTAGACCAAGAAGGTAATTGTGAAAATTTTGGGTTAATTCCAATGGTTGATTAGGGAGTTAGGGTTTCTGCAGGCCTAATGAATGAATATGAAAATTTATAACAGCAGCAATAAGTATCCCCTTGATGAGGACGCCCTAGTGGTTGTGATGTGCCCAAGGCACAAGGAACACAATCTAAGTTGCAAGAAGTAAAAATGACAAGAAATCATGTTTCTCAATGCAATAATTTGTTTCTCCAATGCAAGACTAGTGCCTTTAGTTATGGGTTAATGGGGACAAAAATAAAGATCTAGGGTTACTAAATCCTTGGGGGTGTAATCCCTCTTACTTCCCAAGGCAAGTAGCCTAGATAGGGTTTGAAGATGAAGGGTGTAAATCTTCTTACTTCCTCAACTAAAACCCTTGCAAAATAACTTTAAAAGATTAACAATTATGGTGGAAACTATGATAGGGGTGTCTATCCTTATACTCCCCATCTATCCTTGGCCAAAACAACCTTATATATAATTACAAATGATAATAACAAAGTAAAAATACCATACCATTCAAGAAAAAACATTAACATGCCAAAGTAAACCTCCACAAAAGAAAGAGAATGACCTCCTAGAGATAGTGCACCATCATCATCATCAAACCATAACCAAAAATCATTATTCCATAGCACAAGAGGAAAAATACTCCAAGTGTAGCAAAAAATTGAGACCGATACTTCTCACAAGAGGGAGAGTTATGATAAAATGAGATCTTATGATCTCTTATTTATAAAGAATGTCACTAAGATAACTTGCCCACATAATTAGGGGTAAACCACAAGAATATGGGTAAACAACCCTAATCTTACCCGCTTAAAAAAGTAATATTCATCAATTCATTTAAAATTCACTTTTACACATAAGAAAACACTAATTTTAGAAGGACGTCACTCCTTTAGGGGACGTTTTGGCACTAGGAGAAAGTTGTTGGTGTAGGAGGAGGGTGGATAGCCTTGGCAAAGCCACATGTCAAGTATCCAAGTTGCTTCCTTCATGGTAAAATCCCATTTCTCCTCAAAATGTCCAAGTGCCAATGCATCAACCACACCACCAAACCCTAACCCCCCCTAGGTGACGTTATGCCTCTAGGAGTGAAGTTTTGCCTCTCCTAGGAAAAACATTTGGCATGTGGGGGATAGGTTATGTCATCCAAGTCATTTGTAAAGCCTTCTAAGTTTTCTCTTTCTTATCTGACATGCAGGCCCTTGGCATCCGCATGTGGGATTCAAGCCCCATGGAAGCCCAAGCTAGGCTTGTTCTTCCAAAACTGTCCACCAACTAGGCCCTGCAAAGACAAATAAGCATGCCCGCCAAGGATCTCAAGTCATAACATCATGATAAGTGAATGCAATCAATAAATGAGCCACCTAAGCATGTGAAACAAATATCACTATATCAAACAATTAATTTCTCAAAGACATTATACGACTTATCAAGATTGAATATGGGAGGGTTGACGAGGTGTCCTATTGGGTAGATCTTGCCCTAGGTAAAGGAGATTTTCCAAGAGATCTCTCTCTAAGCCATGTAAAGTGGCTGAAGTGGTTGGGGTCAAGATTCAATGGGCATAGGGCTCATGACATACAAGAGGTCGTAGTGTCTCATTCATGGGTGCCTTTGTAGAGGGTGTGTGGTACAAGAATATCCCATTATTTGGATATTCTTTCATTATTTCATAATTTTAAGGAAAGGTTGAAGGCCATTGCATTGGCATGGTGTCCATATAATGTAAATGTTACCCACAAACACCTAGTGGAAATGAGAAGGTTCGCTCGTGATGAGACCCCCTTTCTCTCAGCCAGACAACTGAGAGCCATTACCCTGGCTTGGTGACCAAATGATGGTAATTTCATACCACTAGATATTAATGGACATGATAGTTCAGGTCATGATGAGACCTCCTATCCTCCAACTAACCTTTTAAGCATTCTTTATCATATTTTATTGTGGTTCCCCCTTCTCCCAAAGATAATCATTTCATTGATTTCTTGGATGATCCTTGGGAGAATCATCTAGAAGGTTCATACATAGGCTTCTATATTTTACCCATCATAAATACCTCTAGGCCTTAAACCCCTTCTTCCCATATAATGAGGGACAACCCCTTCTTGGTTCAATACACCCTAAAATCCCAAGAGATAAGGAAATTGGGGGAAATAGTGATGGAAGGTGTTAAGTATGGTTGGGAACGGTATGATGGCTACGGTACGATGGATTTTCAAGGGAGTTCCATTAACAAACCAAGCCCCAAGGAAGACCACTTACTAGGGCACAATGTCAACCACCAAGGTGAAGCAGGGAAAAAGGCATAATTTCCAAGCATATATCATGAAATCTAGAGCAATATAAGATGCAACATACTTAAATGCCTTAAATATTGAAATGATACTCACCATAATACTAACTTGTACCTCCTGGAGCAAGGCCCACTGCCTTCCTAAAGACAACTGATGTGGTGGATGCCATATGAAAATCTACGACCTTTGTGGTGGTGAGAGGGGTCTTCGACTGTGAAAAGGGGTAGTTTTGGTCATGTAGTCTCTCAGTACTCCATATCTGCAACCTGAGGGCCTCGAAACATAATCTCCTTAGTTATCCACAAAACGGGGATAACAAAACCAAAAAACAATTGCTCGAGCCCACTTATTATCCAAAGCTTTATGTCTATCGATTGTAGTATCATCCTAGACCAGTGGTTTGTGGAATCTCATAGCAGTGTTAATCATTTTTTTCCTCTTCAATCATTAATACAACAAACATGGAAACTCAACAAAGAAAATATCATGCAAATAAGGATAGATATACCTCTCTTTCCAATGTTCAACGTTGGTTATTAGACCTTGGGTTTCTCATTGTGCAAACTTATCTTCTTTTGCATATAACTAGTCTTTTATTTCCTCCCAAGATGGATTCCACATCATTCTTTCCCTTCATCATGCAATACAAAACCTTCAAGTCCAGACAACATAATCATTTTGTGGCTCACTTACACCAATCCTTGCTCACACTAAGGGGTTGATGACCTAGGGTTTATCCAGAGTTAACCAACAAAACTCAAAGGCATTGGGATATCAGTATTCAGTGAAGGACTGAAGAAGGTTTCACCCAAAATGCCATGAGAATCGCAGAGACCATATGGTCTTGTGTCTAATGTGAAGGGATATTGCATACAAGGGGAATTCTCATGTTCACATTCACTTTTTTATTTTGTAACCCATTAAGACCATACCAAGCATAAATCAATAATATAGACATTCATGTAACTCAAAAAACACATAATGAATGACAAAGAGAATAATAGCTTTGTATTAGATTCATCAAAAGCTTCAAGATGCATACATTAATAGACTCATAATGAACACATAAATGTGCTCTGCGCTCTAATTCATTCTACAGACAACTTTTTCACCAAGGCAAGTGGCTCACTAGGAGTCAGATTCAACAAAAGTTCCCCCATTCATTTAGGGACCTTGACACAATGGATAACATTGCTTCCTAAGTATGGAGCACTAATCCAGGTGAATATCGAGGGCCAACCATCTATTCCACTTACTCACAACAGTTCTTCTACTTGGAATTTTTCCATGGTTTTTTGGGTCCTAAACTTCCATGGATATTTTGAGGTCCTACTAGATGTAGTTCTCGGTTAGATCTATCTAACAAACTATAACATACCACAAATGGAGATTGTATGTAAAAGTTACATCCCTGGGAAGTTAGCGTATTAACTAACCACCTAGGGACCCGCAACCGTTTTGTCACTTCATTAACAGGGGTTAGGGTTTTGATATTTAGCATTTATACCTCTTAGTGCATTTGGTAAAAAGGATTATTGACCTCTTTGTAGTCAATAGTGTATAAATGAGTGTATCCAACACATCTCTTCTCATAGATAAGCTACCACCATTCTAGCTAGTTATGTAACTTTGCATTTTATACTATTTTCTAGTTTTTATTCATTAATTGAATTTGAGTTTAGTTGTAACACTACATTCTCTATTATATATTTGTGTGAGTGTTCTTTGTTATTGTTAGACACGTAATTCTTGGTATTGTGTTATTGTAAATATAATGTAAATATGAAGAATTGTAAGTGATAGGAAGCGTCTTCAATTATGGAATACCAACAACCATTTTTTTGTATTTATGTACCTATTATGTTAATGCAAAATACTTCAGTGTGGAGTTACATTTTATGCCAATTCCTGGCCTGACAGTGGTATTAGAGCGCAAGCTAACTCCATTTCCTCTATGGGAATTTTCTCTCCCCCCAAGGTACAGCAACACCTCCTGTCTACTCATTTAACCTCTAGCACTTTGAATAATTCATTTTCCAGCATCAGTTTCGGTCTGTCTACTCCTTGGCGCCCACTATGTATCATCTCTTCACTGGTTAGTATTGTTAGTTGTATCTGAAACCCTAACCTAGTTCGCTACCGACTGCACCTCGACTTTACGCTCGTCTTTATCGAACCACCTACTAGCTAAGAATCTCTCACACTTAGCATTCCCTCCATGAGAATATTACGCAACCAAAATCTCGAGAAACAACTCATCCACAAACCCTAATTTATGTCTCAATGCAAACTTAATTTCCATCTCACGATACCCTCTCTCATGCTAGTATCTCTCATGATGCCCTCAACGCAAACCGTTGCATTCGAAGAGTCGACTCATGTTTTTATATCAAAGAGCAGACCCACGTTTATAATTCAAAATCCCTCATGCAACTAATAAAACTACATTGAATCAGGTATCCTCACCAGTTTGTTGTCTAGTGCCATAGAGGACTTGTACGCGATGTTTCTTTTAAGAAGTTGAGGAATGATACCAAGGAGTTGAGGAGTGTAAGTGTTCCATGTTGTTGCTTAATAAATAGATTCCATAGGGATCATAGCCTCCACTCACGTTCATCTCTTCATTGATACTGAGATTCAAACCCTAGATCTTTGAACCTAAGCTAGTAACTCAACCACTCTTCACGCGGGATGAGTATTCTTTTAGGGTTTGCAAAATTTGACTAGGGTTTGAGTAATGGAACACTCACATACCATGTTTTATCTCTTGAGGAACAAGCAATTTTTTTTTAAGCATAATGGGGTGCATTGAAGCTTAATGATTCTCGGTGCAACAGTTTCCTGTTGCAGTATCATTACCTTGCTATGCGTGCGTGAGGATGAAAACAAAAGAAAATGCATTCTCTCATCTCTATTGTCGACGTGGTGTTGAATGAAAAGGAAAACCACGGAAAATGGTAAAGGAAGATCAAAATCACATTGATATTCAATGACCTGTGGAAAGGCATTTGCGAAGCAACAACAGTCTTTGAAAACAAAAGCATTGAAGAAGAAGCAGAATCATACTTTGAATATGTTGCCTCAGAATCAAAATTAAAGAGTAGTGTTATCACGCAGTTTGTAGCTAGGAGTAAAGGCTATAAGGTAGA
>SNQJ01S0024849.1:169103-193310 GCA_010110895.2 Picea sitchensis | reverse complement strand
TGTCTCTTTTTTTTTATTATTCTTAAATTTTAGAGGAAAATAAAAAACAATTCAAATTCAAATGAAATTAAAGAAAATAAATTTATTAGCAAATAGAGATCTCAAAAAATTAAATCAATTTTTTAACATTGTTATTCTTTCTGAAAACATTTATAGACATCCTACTATTTTATCCTCGAGATGGCACGAAGCACGGGAGGAGAGCATACTTATTCAAAACTAAAACTGATATGTTTTATTTCTTTGAACCTACCTACTCTACTCTACTCTAATTGGAGGTTAGAAATTAATTACGTGTAGTCAAATATCCAATGTAACCATACACACAACATTAATAACAATATGTCATCTTTCAATTTCGCAAATGACAATCGAAAATATTCATAAACATGCGAAATTAACTGTTGAAATTGTAAATTAACAAAATAAAAAGAAAAACTAAATGGATCTAACCTTGTACTCGCTTGAAACCATCGTTCGATAAGGCTTTTGTAGGCGCGGTGTCCCTCCTTCAGATCATGTTGCAACTCCTTGTTGTCCTCCTCGACCTCCTGCTTGCATAATTGTTTTTCATTAAATGTGCAGGATCCCTCGAATGTTGATGCCTCGTGCGTTGTTGGAGGAGTAATTAAGCCATTGGCTACTGTCAAGATATCCTCTTTGTGAGAAGAGGAGATCCCAACCTTTGCAAGGATCTGAGTGAGTTGTTACAAGCTTAAACTCATTGTTAAACCATCTTGTTAAAGAAATTCTTACAACACCCAAAATTGAAATCTAAATGAAAAACTTAACTCATTGTTAAACCATCTTGTTAAAGAGATTCTTACAACACCCAAAATTTAAATATAAATGAAAAACTTAAATAAAAACACTCTTGCTGAAACATAGAACAATTACTCTTCATAGTTGCGGAAATCAAACGCTCTTGCTGAAACAGTAAATCACACTTGCAGAAATTAAACACTCTTACATAAATTGAAATTCACACTTACAGGAATTGAAATTCACACTTGCAGAAATCGAACAATCAAGGCTTTGGAGAAAACTCACTATATTGGCCACGTAGGTTCTTACCTCTCATCTTATTTTTTCTCCTCCCTCAAGTTGTGTAATTTAAAATACAACCTACCTACCTAGACCTCAATCCATTTAGCACTTCCTTGGCAATGGCGCCAAAATGTTGGTGGTAAATATTGTCATTAAATAAATGCTTAATCATTTAATTGTTAACCTGAGGATTTCGTAAACTTGTGAAGCACATGCACAGTATATGCAGGATTGAAGCTAATTTAACCTAATCTAATGTTGAAGCTACAACTGGAATTGAATCATTAATCTAATGCAGGAAGTTGAAACACACGACTTGAAATAAATCGCTGAAACACACAACCGAAATGAAATTGCGTAAATGAAATTAACTTGGAAATGGAAAATTGCATCAAAGGAAAAACAACATGTGAAGAGCAACAAGACGACACATGTGAGCTCACACTAACAATAAAGCAATCTCAATTACATCACAATGATCAAATGACAAAATAATGAAGTCATGAAACTAATCTAAGAAATGACTATGAACCAAATGACTAACTCCTATCATTGATTTCTAATCATTTTCCAACCTAGATCTAATCTCCTTCTAATCCCATAATGACTAATTACTTTCTCATCCTAATGACTACTCCCTCATGAAGAGAGAGCACTCTCTTTTATACATGAGAGCTTTGAAAAGAAGATAAGCATCTCATAATTACAGATCCACTTTTCTCTCAACCAATTTCCCATTATTACAAAATATGATCCCTTCAAATCCTCACACATATCTCTCATACATCTTGGATCAGATATGTTATCCATTCCCCATTATCTTCTCCTTGAAATAGGCTTGAATTATCTCCTCAAATCTTGAAATGGTGGAGGAAGTATTCGAGAAGTCTTTTTGAATTAATCCTTCACATATTCCTACACATTACAAAGCTCACACGTTTTTGAGATATATATGAAAACATGTAGATTTTCTAATATTTAATCACAAATTCTCTTTTAATACTAAAATGAATAAAATGTAAAATAATAAGGTAAAACCCAAATGTATTTATGAAAATGGTATAATGGAATAATGGAATATGGATAAATGAGAGGAATAGTGAAAGGAAAATAAGATGAAAATACGACATTTCTCAAGCCCAACAATATCTATGCTAAGAAGAAGAAAATGCATGAGATTACCGTAGCATTGGTGAATGAGTAAGATGAACAATAGGTCTTCTTGAAAGGTCTTCTGTAGAAATGGCATTATGGATGTAGCAATGGGACTTGAATTTAGTAACACCGGTCTTGAGGTGATCTTCAAAGCAATATCTTGTCTGTCTTTTTTTCTGTCCACTTGCAATTTTTATGAAAAAGTCTTATTGTTGTCGGTCAGGAGCTAGAACACCTCATTGGCAAGCTCCTAGGAACTTGAACTTTGAATACGAATTAGGAAAGGAAAGAACATCAAATGATGTTGCACTTTCTCAGTTTAGATGTCTGAATGAAATTCTCTTGTTCATTAAAATCTAGTCTTCAAAATCACTTATTCATGGATTGACCTTCTTGATCCTTCCAAAACCTGGAAAAAAACTAGCACTTATTTGCAATAAAACTCGAGATCATGGAATAAGAGAGATGATAAGACTTTCTTCTTCCAATAAATACACCAAAAAATCACAAATAGTGCATATAAAATAAATCCATGGAAAGATAAACAAAGAAAAAATCATTTTTTTACCTGTTGAGGAGTGGTAGAAGAAACCCCTTGGAAACTTTCCTTTCCTTATGGATACTAGCCCAATAGGGTATCTTGTCCTTTTTCTCGACCTTGTATTGTAGGTTTTTTGTAAATTCTTTGAGCTATTGAATGATATATTAGGGTTTTTATGCATATGTTTGATAATATTAATGATGAAATGTGATTAACATTGCTATGATCCCTATGACTAATGAGCCCATGGAGGGTGAAGTTTTTGATGTGCAGGACCATGCCCGACGGACAGGTACCACGTGGACCAATACACATGGGGATATGATTAGTTCAGACCTCCATGGGGCTAAAGAGCCGACCAGATGGTTGATGGGACCCCGTCAGAGGGGCAGAGACGGGACAGTGTTTGACCGAGGTTTTGCACCAGAGGAGAAGAGAACGTTTCACCAGAGGCACTTTGGTTGAGCCAGGCCTAGGAGGATTGACCCACTTGCAGTGGAACGTTGGCCCCAGATGACCTAAGATGTCACCAGGAGGCTTGTGACATCATCATGAGCATATGGGAGATGGACAGGGTTGTTGGCACGTGTGGCAGTTTGAAAGAGCCCAAGGAGGGCTAACGTTTGGCTTATGGATGTTGTACTGGCCCCAAAAGGGCCTAACGTCTCCCTCAGGAGGACTTGACGTCTCACTTTTTGCTCATTTAGGGTTTTAAAAGAACATTTAATGTAAAAACAGTATGATTTTGGTTTAAAGCCTTGTCGGATAATTTTTATGACTTAAATTTAATTAGAGGTCATTGATACAGTATATATTGAGGAGATTTATCCTCATTTTGACATAACACACAACTCACTCTCCTAGTGAGATCTGATTTTTGTGCCCTACTTGGGTATTTGTTCTTTTTTTAGTGATGCACACTTGTTGAAGGAAGGCTTTTCTTGTCATTTTTGGCATTTCTCTTGAAGGAAGGTTTACAACTAGGGTTTGCAATGCTATTTCATCATGATATGTAAGTGTTTTTTCTGCAAAACTTCTTAATTGAATGGTTGTAGTCTTATATTCTTTCATTTATTATAAATTTTGTTGATTTTAAAACCCTAGGGGACAAACACACAAGTAGGTTGTTGTCTCATGTCCCCTAAAAGAGAAATTATCAACCATTGAAGAAGGAAGGAAGAGCCTAGCCATTTCTACACTCTTGTTACTTCTTCCCCTGTGCTAGCCGTGTCTTTTAAAAGCCAAGAAGGAGGAGACGTCCTAGGCCTAGGTTATCTACACCTAGGGTCGTCCTGCTTCTAGGGTTTGGTGATAGGGCCTTTCCCTTGCAACACTCTCCCTCACCTCACTCTCGTGTCTTGATTTATCTTTTATGCTAGCCGTTTTTCCAAGTTTAACCTAAGGAAGGAGGAAAGAGCACGAGGCCTTGCTTAAGAAACACCGGAGTGAGCCTCTTTCCCCTAGGGTTTTGTTTCTGGAGCCCTACCATTGCAACACTTCAGAACCCTTCCCTCTAGTCCTTAGCCTTTTCCCTTCAACCTTTGCGTCCTCTCTTAATTTGACTCCATTTACCCTTAGACATTGATGTTAGTTCTCCAATGTTGAAGTGATAGTGGTCAAACAAACTTTCAAACTCTTATAAATTGAAACCCTAACTAACTACTAACCCTAATAAGGTTGACGTCATCCTTCGTTATTCCATCTTGACGCAGCATTTTCTCTTTATAGGCAATTAGATGGTGTTTTGAAGCATTTATTGAGTAAAGGATTGATTGGATACACTGTTTTCTACATCATCTCGATATTTATTGATGAATTGATATTGTTCCATTGCTATATTAATAAACATTGATCTCATCAATATCTATTGTATAATTGCTAATATATTGATATCAGATAGTTGTATGAAGTACTAACCCAGTGAGTCATATCCTACATATATTGTTTTGTTATTGCTTTGTTCTGAGCAGGTGTTCTCATTTGGGCCTACACTTCATTATTGGTTGTTTAGTTGGACTATCTGCTCTTGGTGGTAACCTGTGAAGAGGGAATTTCATTTTGACCTTTATACCATAGCCTCTTCAAAACTCTAGGTTATCGGGGACGTCTCCCCTGGGCCTAACATCCCTGAATAGAAAGAACCTCCCCATCATGGTGACATTGGGTGGGGTAGGTTCCTGTTACGCCAGTTTGGCCTCTATCTCCTAGCCTCTTGACCTAGCTACAAATTGTGCGATAACATTTTGGCGTCGTTGTCAGGGAACACTGAGCCAATTCTCCTCAGACGGAAAATCTTTTCGGTAAACCTTGCCTCAGAGACCTTTTCTTACAAGCTTAGTTGGCGACTCCACTAGGGTGTTTTTCCCCTTTTCTTTGGTAGTTTCAATTAAACTATCTAGCGACTCCGCAAACTAAAAGGAGATTCAATAATCCTCCTTTGTCTTTCAGAAGGAAGCCTCCCTTAAACTCTCCTGTTGTCAAATCACTTTTTGGGAAGAGCCTTCCTTTAAGAATCATGTATACCTCTCAGACCGCTACAAAAAACCCAGCCAACAATCAGAGACAATGGTCATCTACCCTTTTCAGGCTGTTAGACATGTCATCCATACTAGGCTACTCTAGGAAGATGCCACCCAAGTATGAAAAGTGGTTGCCTAAATTTACCAGTACTGATGCAATCAGTGTCGAAGAGCATATGAACAACTTTTGGGCATTCTTTCAGCTTCACCCCATCAGTGATGATGCTGAAGATTTGGTCATGAAGTTGTTCTCCTCTACTCTCTATGATGCCTCAAGGCACTGGTACCTAAGCCTTCCCGACAAAAGCATCAAAACCATGGATAGACTTGAAGAGGCCTTTCTCAAAAGATGGAGTATTAAAGAAGACCCTAATATGCTTCTCACATGACTAAATAGCCTTTCTAAGTATGAAAATGAGTCCATTTGAGAGTTTCACACCAGATTCGAGACATTGCTACAAAGAATTCCTGCAAGCCATCACCCGAAAGATGACTACCTTGTCAATATTTACACCAGATCTTTCAATGGCCAACTAGGGCATCTTCTTAGAGACAAAAACCCACAGTCAATTCAGGAAGCCCAAGAGCTCGCTACCAAGATAGAAGGGAACCTCCTTTCATATAAAATTGAGCCTTTCGGTAACCCAAGGGGGGGAATAGACACCAAGCAAAAAATAGTACACAATGTTGAGCCTACGTCAGATCTATGTACCAGTATTAGAAAGCTACAAGCCTCCATGGATGGCATCATAAAGAATCAAGAAGAAATGATGAGTTGGATTGTCAGACTTGAAAAATCTCAGATCCAAGCACCCAGGGCCCCATACAAAAGACAATTCCAGAAAGGGAACCAATTTTACAAGCCTTGTTCCATGTTTCGGAAAATGAAGTAGAAATGGAAGCCTTGAACAAAATGAATATTCCTTGTTGTACAATCAAAGACAAAGAAGTAGTCCATGAGGATGAAAATGTTGAAAACACCAAAGTCCTTGAAGTTCCTGCACAAGAAGAAACAGTAAGTTTCCCTCCTCCCCAAGATTTTGATGCTTCTCTACTTTATGATGGGGGAGATAAGGAGGAAATAAATGTGTCCTTGAATTTTTCAAAACCCGCATGGAGATAAGGAGGAAATAAATGTGTCCTTGAATTTTCCAAAACCCACATGTTATGACAGACTGAGAAGTGACATAGTTGGATAACATTGGATGAGTTCATACGTGTTGGGAGACATAGGTGGGATACATTTGGTTATGACATGGATCCCATCTATGACATTGAGAGTCATTTCCAAGTATTTCCTTTACAATTATCACAAAAGATTACTCTTGGTCAAGCAACAAGGAAATGAGATTTTTACCAGTATTCTTCAAACACCCAAGGATGACCTAGTACCTTGTTTTCATGATGTTTCGCCTTACCTTGAGGGTTTTGATGAGTACCCCTCCGAGCACTTGGATTCTTCCATGAAGATGATTATCAACCATCGCCGTGTTTCAAGTCTTGATAAAAGTAAGGACCTTTTTGGCTTAAAGGAGGATCCGTGTGACGACTTTCCCCAACCACACCTATAGAAACATAACAAGGTTGGTTGGGAAGTATGTTTTGGATTTTAGTTTCCTCCTGGGAAAACCCTAGATTCCAAGGGTTGGTTGAATATTACAAGATTAAGCTTATCATATCAGTTTTTCAACTTTCCTTGAGAATTTTCCACGTCCGATATCCTTGTCAATCCCTTCCCATGCTTCAAAGTGTGAGAACATCCTAGGTAGCCAATGTGAAGACATTTTTAGTCAGTGTTCTGAACCTTGGGATTTTCATGACCGAGTGGGATTGAGCACTTTCATCGAGATTGACGGAATGAATTTTCCTCCCACTCGCCTTCATGAGTTAGACTTTGGGATTCCCGATGATATGATATACGTTCTAACCCATGTCATTTTTTTCTTGATTTATCACTATTTTGTTTATGATGAAGCACAAGGTGCATCAACGTGGGATCCTTGTTGGATTGGCTACACCGGTTGTTTGACTACACCCAACATCCAAACAATGTAAGAACAAGTATGTGTTTTCTTTACATTGGTTGGATTGTTTTATTCCGCCTATGTGTGTGTGTGTGTGTGTGTGTGTGTGTGTGTGTGTGTGTGTGTGTGTGTGTGTGTGTGTGTGTGTGTGTGTGTGTGTGTGTGTGTGTGTAAAGGTGAAGGTGGCTGTTGGGGTGGTAATACCACCCCATATTTGTTATTGATGCCCCTATCGAGATTGGAGTGTGTCCGTAGGTTGTTGCAGATGTTGAGGTTATCATGTGCTCTACTTGGGAGCACTGTTCCCGG
Organism: Picea sitchensis; assembly: GCA_010110895.2. Classification (NCBI taxonomy): domain Eukaryota; kingdom Viridiplantae; phylum Streptophyta; class Pinopsida; order Pinales; family Pinaceae; genus Picea; species Picea sitchensis. The sequence goes on along the minus strand of SNQJ01S0024849.1, from coordinate 185,715 downwards.
TTTGGAGCCAGATGTTATCCCACTTTTTAAGGATAACTAGGAGATCATGTCTCGAGTCCCACAGTTCCTAGACATAGAGTACCGAGAGCAAGATCGGACGGCATGGACTTGGAGGGCCCATCCTTTTTTTTTTCCATCAGCTTTATCTTGTTAGTGGCAACAACATCCATCACCATCGGCTTTGGTCTCAGACGTATATAAGTTCTTGTTCCATGAGGTAATTGGTCCGTATCATGGTATGTGTCACTTTTATCACTGAAGCCTTTAAATATATGCATCTCGACGACGCATCTCAAAATCAGCCAGATCTCACATTAGCCTACATGACCATGCTTGGGGAAATTGATTAGGTGCCCTAACAAGCTTGTGCCCATAGGTCTTGGTTTTCCACTGGGATTTATGAAAGCCACGCCCGGCTCCCATCATAGCAACCATTGTTTCATCTTATCACCCGGCCATCTATCCCATTCCCCTTGTCCGCATCATTGACCTATTTGTGATTTCACCTTTATCTCAGGAAAAGGAGCCAAAGTCCTGCATAAAAAGTAGTTGGTAAAAGACAAAAAGCCTAGAAATGAAACCTCAAAATGCTTCGCCTGTGGACTTCGAAGGGAAATAAAAGGCCTCTTAGCAAAGAAACAAGAGGGACCTGGAAAATAACAACAAGACCTAGTCAAGAGGAAAGGGGGTCTCACTGTTTCATATTAGGTCTATGGTACCATGATACACTGGTTACCACGCTGTGGCAATGACCTTTGGTTGCATGGCTAAGGGAAAGGGGGTCTCATCATCAGCCAGCCTTCTCATCTCTGCAAAAATACTTGTGGCTAATGCCGTCACCAATACCATGCCAAGGCAAGGTCCTCCAAGCTAGCCCTTTAAAAAGAGTAGAAGAAGAAAAGCAAATAAAAAGAAATAAAAGCAAGAAAATAATAAAGGCAAGAATGGGCTTGGAAAAATGCATCCATGACAGTACAACTCACTTCTACAAAGGCACCCACGCATAACATTATGCATCCTGGTCTCTCATCAGCACCTATCGTGAACCGGGACAATCCCTAGCCACATCACCTCACTTACATGGCTTGGTTGAAATCTTCCTAGAAACTTTCCTTTCTTGTAATGTGCCCAATAGGATGTCTTTGTCTTTTCTCCAATCTTGTATCAGGTTTTTGTAATGTCTTTGAGCCATTGACTGATGTATTAGGGTTTTATGCATATGTTTAATAATATTGATGATGATATGTGATTAATATCAAGTTATGATCCCTAAGTGGACGATGATCCCATGGAGGGCATAGCTCGATGTGCGCGGTGACCATGTCCACTCAATCGTGTACCATTTGATCTAGACACATGGGGAGATGACCAGTTCATACCTCCATGGTTAGTAAGAGCCCACCAGATGGATGTTGAGACCCCATCGCTGGGTAGAGACACAATGGAGATGGATCCAGCTTGCAATCAAGAGGAAGAGGGCTGCCCATCGTAGGCACTCTAAGAACTAGACCAACCCTTTTCAGTGGAACGCCTACCTTGGAAGGCTTGGGATGTCTCCATCTCACCATGACATCATCCAACATGGATGCTTTTGGAGGAAGACTGGACAGCAAAGGCAATATGTGGCATGTTGGAGAGGCCCCTGGGGAGCTAAGGTCTTGCTCCTTGGTGTCTCATTTTCCCTAGAAAGGGCTAGCACCTCCCTGAAGGGGATTTTACCTTTACTTACTCTTCTTGATTAATTTTAGCATTTAATGTAAAAAATAGTATGCTTGATTAATATGGTCTGCCATTTTATTACCTAAAATGTAAATTAGGTCATCGACACACTATATGAGGAGTTTTAGCCTCATTTTATGATTCATCACTCACTCATTAGTGAGATCTGATTTTAGCCCACTGGGTATTTTGCTGGTTTAGTGAGGTGCACTTGTTAAAGGAAGGCATTGGCATTTTATGGTGTTTCTCTTAAAGGAAGGTGTTATAACTAGGGTTTGTATGCTTATTTTGGATGAATTGTAAGTATTTTTCCTGAAACTTTGATTGAATGGTTGTAGTCTTATTTTCTTACATGTATTTATAATTTTGTTGAACCAAAAACCCTAGGTGACAGCACACAAGTAGGTCCTTGTCTCAAGTCCCCTAAAAGAGAAACTTTCCAGCCATTGAAGAAGCCGAAAGAGCCTAGCCTTTGCTAAGCACTTCTTTCTCCTTTTCTCCCCACTTGCTAGTCGCATCTGCAGGTCAAGGAGGAGATGTCTCATGCCTAGGTTATCTACACCTTGGTTCATTTTTCTTCTAGGGTTTGATGATAGAGCCTCACAGTAGAAACACTCTCCCCCATTGCACTCTCTTGTCTTGATTTATCTTTCATGCTATCCATTTGCCAAGTCAACCTAAGGAAAGACGAGAGCATCTAGGCTTGCTTTGCACCTGAGTGAGCCCATCTCCCCTAGGGTTTGGATTCTCAGGGGCCCTGCCATAGCATCACTTCATAACTCTTCCCCTCTAGTCCTTAGCCATCCTCCTTCAACCCTTGTTTCCTCTACTAAATTGACTCCATAAACCCCAAGGCAATCGGGATCTTAGACCTCCAGCGCTGAAGTAGAATTGGATCTAAAACACTCTCAAACCTTTTGAATTGGAACCCCAACTACACTAACCCTAAGTTGCCGACACATTCAAAATATCATCTTTGATGCAGAAACATCTTGTCTTAAGAGCAATTGAATGGTGGTTTAGGTACTACTGAAATAAAGTGTTGATCGGTTACCCTATTTACATTGTTCCAATATTTATTGGTGGAGTGTCATATCTTTTATTGCTCTATTTCATATACATTTATCAGATAGTCTTAAGGAAGTACCAACCCTTTGAAATATAGCTTGTATATGCTAGTTTGTTGTTGCTTTGTTCTGTGTGTGTTCTTCATTGGGATTTACTTTATTATTGGCTTTTTAGCCTGGACTATCTATTTGCGGTGACTGAAAGGGGAATTTGTCCTGTCCTTTATTCTCTGCCCTTTCAAAACCCCAAGTCACCTATGACGCTTCCCTAGGCCTAGCCTCCTCAAAAGAATTAACTCCACCCATCAAGGTGACATTAAGGGGATAGTTCTTGTTAATACGCCAGCTTGGCCTTCAATCTTATAGCCTTTACTCCTAGGTTATATGGTGTGCATAAGGAAATAGTGTCAGAGAGAAGTCCCAAGTTCACTTACAACTTTTGGAAGGGGTTGTTTTAAGGTATTGGAACTAATTTGAATTTTTGTACAGCATATCATCTAGAGTTGGATGGGAAGATAGAGGATCAACCTGATAATTGAAGATATGTTGAGGATGTATGTAATGGGAAACCCTTCTAGGTGGGACTACCTTCATCTAGTTGAGCTTGCTTATACAATGGGTACCATGCATCATTAAAGATGAGTCTCATTTAGGCTTCCTAGGCGGCCAAAAATGCAACACCCCAATGAGTTTGGATAACCCATCAAATAGAGCGATTATTGAGCCAAAACTACTAAGAGAAATGGAAGAGTGGAGATAAAGACTAGCGGAATATAAAGGTCACAGTACGTGAAAAATAATTCTTTAGATGCGCAGGACATATGGAGAATTGAAGTGGGTGAGCATGTTTTCACCACAAGGGAAACACCTCAGGCGTAGGTTTTTAATGAACCTTCCCTCAGTCCCTTATATGTTTATAGCAGAGGAAGGCTGCTGGTTTTGTGGAGGTTTTAACATCGGTGCTCTCAATTGACATGATCCACCAGTGCTCTTACAAACATAACTCCTAGTGCTTGTCAAATAAAGTTCATCAATAACCGCTATTAATAGAAATACTAAAATATCATTTTTATTTTATAAAAAATGAAATGCATCACAGTGCTCCACGATAACATAAGCACACCAGTGCGAGTGTAATGAATGCATAAGAGAAAAGTTAGAAAAATAATTATTCAATAAATAAATAAATTTAAAACTATAAACCTTTCATGGTGTACTTAGAAACCCCTATAGCCCCAATGTGTCTACAATAGTGGTGCACCAAAAAACAATTACTTGCACCCCATTAGTATTATAGCCTCGATTTTATTAATGTATACCTGAAATTCCTACAGTTCTTACTCATACTGAAGCACACCAGTGTGTCCCTATATATGGCACACCATTTTAGGATAAAACAATCAGACCAAGCAGGCTCAAGTAGAAAGAACACTCATATGTCTATTGTTACGCACCACAAAGGGTAAACAAAAAATTTATCAAACCAAATTTCATTATCACGTTTCCTTCTATGCTTCCAACCTCTAACACAAGCATTGGTGTTCATGTTCCTTCTACAATCACCCTATTTGTAGTTCTCTACAAAGTTGTTTCCTCAAGTATACTGCCGATTTCAGACATTTTCCAATTTTGAAAAAATTGAAAATTTTATTTTTCCTCTATGGTCCAACCATGCCTCCTTAGGAGAGAAGAGACCAAGTAAATTGTTTGTTACCTCCGTATTTTTCTTTTCATCAAATCAAAATTTAAAATTGGCCTTAAATTTGGCATTTTTTTCAATTTTTAAACTACTTTGGTGCTGCTCTTCACGATTCTAGCCAGCCTCAAACACATGGTGCATCCTGTGAATTTACATGAAGCACTGCACACTATGTGTCCTATGAATTAAAATGAAGCACCACTTGTGGTGTATTTAAAATTACACAATGCACCGCAAAACACTAAGTAGCACGCATCGAACCATGATGGGGTTGTACATTATTAGTGCCTCTATCTTAGAAGAGGCACTACCTTCGAAAAAAAATTATTGGTGCTGCCTCACAACTTAAACGCATTGCACATATAATAATTAACCTATTGGTGCATTTGATTGTTGGTGTTGCATCGGTGCACCATACAACATGGAGCACCATCAAAATTGCGAACATGGATCATCGAACTTACATGTACACCTTACCAAAGGTATATAGGTGTGTTTAATGAGACAGTAATCGGCAGCCATACAACATGGAGCTAATCGTGGAAATTATGAACATGAATCATCAAACTTATTGATGCAAGGCTGGTGCATTTATCGAAGAATGTAGCACCTAAGGTGTTCTATAACATAGGAAAGCACCATGGACGGTGCTTTTCTAATAAAGTGTACGCACATGAGTCTTATTTATTCTGTGTGCACCGGGATAATTTCCATGTGTTTTATAATTTCAATTTCTTTATTCATATATATGCCTAAAAATAATTGCATGTGAATCATAGATGATGACGATGAGTGCATGACCAGGAGTAGCAAAAGCAATTCAACACATACATCTTTTTATGTGGGTGGGAGGATAGAAAAAAAATAATTTAATTGACAAACTACGAATTCAAACCTCCGCAGTTAAATTTTGTGGTGGTTTTTCTTTTAATGCAGAGGAAAAATGGAGGTCACTCTTCCTATTCTCATAAATTAGCACATGGACTCAATCCCCTGCCACTCTCTCGATATTTTGGCTCGCATTTCCTCCTCAGTGGGACCCCTCGACTCCTCTCCAAGATATCGTCCTCTTCATTCATGTATCCATAATAACTAGCATAAATTGTTTGTCCATTGGATGAAGCTTGGGTGGTTGGGAGAATGATTGCTACCCTCCCCACCTGGGTTCACTCTTGTGAGTGACATGTTGTCCCCTTAAATGGGTCTATAAGATGCCTTGTTGTTGAACCCCCAATATTCCAAAAATACTAGGCCTCCTACAGTGTCAGAACCACATGAAAAATAAAAGTTTTGTCCATTGGATGTAGTCAGTGGTTGGGAGGAATGATTACACCTCCCACCTGTGTCTCGGACTCCCTTATGAGTGACATTTTGTGCCCTTAGTCTATAAGATGCTCTTGTTGTTGAGCCCCCAATATTCCAAAATACCTAACCACATGAAAAGAAAAATAGAACTTTCACTATCATTAATATGGATTTGCATGGCTCATCTTAAAAACCCTATTTGAGACAAGACTCTTTACAACAGAGTACAATTCCTAGATTTGAAGCATGAATCCTCCTTTATATACCATTCTTCACATAATAAATATGTGTTCACATAACAGTTTCTCACATGTGGCAATGTCCCTGCAGGCTTCCATATACCAAGGTTTTGATTTGATTTGTTTTGAGTCACCCCATTAATGCGGGCATATGGGTTCCTCAAAACTTGTGTCACCCACCTCTCCACTTAGCTCCACATGCAGATTATACAGCTATAACTTGCAAATCCAGGTACACCATGAAAGCTAGTTGCCACCTAGGGGAATTCATGTTTTAATTATAAGTTTAAGCCACAAAGCATGGATCAACTCATGTTTTTTAATTATAAGTTTAAGCCACAAAACATGGATCAACCAATTCAACGTCTATTGTTGGATCAATGACAAAATACCTATCACTTAGGATATTCTTCTCTTATGAGAAGGGACACTGATCGCTCATCATAAGGACCAAGTAATTTAAATGTCGATTTTCATCCAATCTTTTCCTTCATTGTTCATTACATTCCATCAGTCCCATTAACCTTTATTATACCATTTCCATACATACATTTGGGCTTCACATTATTATTTTCCACTTCATTCATTTTAGTATTATAAGTGAATTTTGATTAAATATTAGAAAAATTAACATATTTTCATTATATCTCAGAGTTGGATGAGTTTTAAGGATGTACAGGCATATTTGAAGATATCAACAAAGTCAAATATTACCACCTAGCCTCAAATTCGAATTTCATCTCAAGCTTTGAAGATTTGAAGAATATTTGGGACAATCATTGCATATTCAAAGGAGAAGATCAAGAGATGTGTGGAGGATTTGAAGGATCATATCTTGTAATACAGGGAAGTGGTTGAGAGAATAGTGGATCCGTAATTATGAGACTCTTATCTTATCTCAACACCTTCTCAGGTATAAAAGAGAGTGTTCTCTCCTCATTTGGGGGTAGAGATGAGAGATTAGACTTAGATTAGTTTGAAGTCTTAGAAGGGGATTATTATCTTTGATTCTTTCATCATATTCTTTCATGCTTTTTCATTTGACCCTTGTAATATAATTTGAGATTGATTTATCATGTGAGCTCACATATGTCAATTATCATTCAAATCTTCACATGTTGAATTTTCTTTTCCTTCATGTAGCTCTCCATTCCTATATTAATTTCACTTACAAAATTTCCCATTCCTAGATTAATTTGATTTCAGCAAATTAGATTAGATCAGTTCTACTTCAATCATGCATATACAGTGCGTGTGCTTAGAAAGTCTATTTAACCTCGATTGACAAATTAAATGGTTGGGAAGTACTACAACGCAATTAATACATCAATGTTTTCACCCCTAACATTTTGCGTCATTGCCTAGACAGCCAAGTAAGGGAAGTTTAGTTTGAATTTCCATGCAAGTATGATTAGTCATGATTCTAACTCCGAGGTGACATATGGGTAAGGGAATCTAGGGAGTGTTCCACTCTGTGTTTAGTGTAGATTTCACCCTACAAGTGTGTCCGCATGTACAGGCAACAGTACTTGAGTGGAGAATCCTCATGTTCTCTCTTCCAACGTATTACTAAATCTGAGGTAATACATCGACTTCATTTGGGGCAGAGCATGCAGAGTGTGACTTCTTAATTTACCACCATTTATGCAATTTCAATTCTAGCAATTTCAATTTTTGCTATTTCAATTCTAGCAATTTCAATTTCTGCAATTTCAATTTTTGCAACTGTGAAGAGGTTTTCATGTGTTTCAGCAAGTGTAATTTTCAGTTTTTTTTATTTTGATTTGGGTGTTGTAAGAACCCCTTTTGCAATATGATTTAACTATGAGTGTCAGCTTGCAACAGCTCGCTCAAATCCTTGCGAAAGATGAGATTTCTTCTTCTTAGGAAGAGGAGATATTGACAGCAGCCCAGAGCTTAAATACTCCTCCAGAAAGGAACGAGGAATCAACATCTGAGGAACTTGAGGAGGACAATGAGGAGCTGCAGCATGATCTGAGTGAGGAAAATCGTGCCTACAAAATTTATATCGAGCAATGGTTCCAGGTAAGTACTCAATTAGATAAATTTCATTTTTATTTTTATTTAGTTAGTTTGTCGTTACAGCAACTAGATTCATTCATTCTTGTAAAATTCTATTTTTCATTCGAAAAATTGCCACTGAACATATTGTTGTTACTGTTGCGTGTGTGGCTCCATTGGTTATTTGACTACACGTAATTGATTTCTAAGATATAATTAGCATAGAGTAGGTAGGCTTTCATTTTCATATTTTTCTTTTACCTAGAATAAGTATGCTCTCCTCCGCGCTTCATGCGATCGCGAGGATCAGAAAATAGGAATGATTTTGATTTCAGGAATGAATATTTTTGCAAACATGCTTAACAGTAAACAGAATAAAACATTAGACGAATAAAAACAAAACCAAAAAATTTCTATGTTGAAACAGTGAAATTTGTTTTTACATGTTGAGACAGTCGTTGAGACAGTGGACGTTTTTTTTGCTAAAACAGTGAAATTTTTTACATGAAATTTTTTACATGCTGAGACAGTCGCCGAGACAGTGAAATTATACATGTTGATACAGTAAAATTTTACATGCTGATACAGTGACATTTTTCCATGCTGATACAGTAATGTTTTTACATGCTGAAATTGTGTCTGTATCATGATGAAACTATAAAATCATGTTGAAACTTTGGTTGAAACTGTGCTCCGCTTGCAATTGGTTGAATTGTGTTTTTTGGACATGCTAAACCTGCAAATAATAGATCTAAAACATCGTCCCATTCTACCTTTCACGCTCAGCCTGCAACACAAACAGCATCGAAATAGTTTTTCTTTAAGAAATTTCACAACATCTTGTCTCTGGTCTTCTCCCAAATCCACGTTAGAAAAAAAAATGAACCAAATGATTTACTGCTCCACCTTCTCATCTCCGATGAATCAACATCCGAGCTTGATTTCTGTTTGTATCTTTTCGACAATTGGGAAGCTAGAATTTTCTCTCCGTGATTTTAGCATTCAATTTGGGCTTCATATCGATAATTGGACTATGCGTTGGGTTGTTGACCGAGAATTATGGGCCACTTTCTAATTTTAAATATGAAATCTTGAGGTTTTGACGGGATGTTATACAACTAAATCACATTCATGTCGTTGTTTTGCAACTATCCTCTAGATATGGCGATTTCCTCTCCATCTGTTCTGTGTCAATCTCAATGATTCCAATCTGCATAAAAACTATGGATCTTCCCCATGCTCATAATTTTGTGTGAACACATCCACTGCATGATTATTTGACTGCACGTAAAGGACCTAATCTGCATTTTTAATGAGAAGCTCACATATGAAATGAAAAACTCTCAATCTAAATTTTTCTATCAATTAACATCCAATAGGAGATAGTCATCTTAGGGTGAAATTTTTGAGAAAACTGTGTTGAATTTTAAAAATCCGCCAATGGGTTTTGTGCAGAAGGGTCTCATTTAGTGGAACCACGGGTGGTTTTTGAAAATTCTATTTGGTTTGAGAGAAGTTTTCATTTTTTTGAACATAAAAAAACCAAATTTCAAGATGGTTGGTTTTCCAACGTGGCACACAAACACAGTCAGCATGAACGTTCTTGTATTTTATGGATTAAGAGTTTGAGAAGATATTAAAATGTTTTAGGGTATGATCTAAATGATATTGATGTTGTGAGGTGTTTTTAGGCTCACTATCTCAGTTAAAACAATAAAAACAAACAAACAAATTTAAAATTTGGAAAACAATATATATATATATATATATATAACAATTCGAACTTAAAAACAAAAACAAAATTGAAAATGGATGTTTTAAATCATTTCTGAAAACAATAATAAATACATGTTTTTACGTTTAACACTCCTTTGTTTTTTTTAAGTCACTTTGGCAGCAATCAAGAACAAATCCAAGCACGCAGGTGACAGGTACAAACATGCATTTTATTTTTACGTTGCCACATTTGTACTCCTTCCTGCATGTTATGTTTTATTTTTTGAACTTCTCACACGTCTTCTTGCAGGATTATTACTCACATTTTTCAAGTTTGAGGACGATTGCTTCTACTGCTGCAGTGATTTTTCAAGAATCACAAAACTTTTGACAAACATGCTTTGTTGACTGCTTGAAGGATTTGTTACTCATCATACATGTTATGACGCTTGTTGTTACACAGAAACGTTTTGTGTCATGTGTTGTTCACACATCATGATGTTTTCCGTTACACGACACACATTCGCCAAAACGCTATTTTGCGTCATGACTTCTTTACTCGCATTTCTCATCCTCGTGTTGCAGCCATCTTCCATTGCCTCAAATTTCATGACTTCGCACATGCCTATTCTTTTTTGAGTTGCATACATTCCCTTATCTTTTTCAGTTCATTTTTTCCTTCTTTTTACCATTCCAGTTTGATTTACGAATAAAACCATTCAATTCCCTTTCCATGATTACATTGCCTTTCCATAAACATTGTTGCTACTGAGATCTTTCATATAGTCCTACCAAATCTTTTTATACAAGCTCGCGTTGACTGATGTGGGATTCCTTAAGGCCCACCTTTCAACAAGTCTTGCCCCCATCGACCTCAGCACCTTATCTGGGATATAGACTATAGTTCTTTTTCAGTACCTAGAGGCTTGCATGTCTTAATGGAAAGTTCTCTCGCTAGCAATCATGGGAATACATCAATGTCCCTTGACCGTTAGATCTTGCAAGTGGCTCGACATCAGCACATCTATTTGAACTTCGCAAGATGTACTCAGGTACATTGACACTCATTGACATCACTGGTGAGTTTGTCTCGCATTGGTTAACAGCATTCATCAATGGTCGGTAATCCAATGATTTATCTTCATGCTCGACATCGACACTTTCATTCGCATGATGAGAATTGTACCATCGATTTTGTAGCGGGTGAAGACTATACATTTTTTTTATGACTCTATCAGCAGTTATAGAAGCATGAATTGATCTGAGAGTACCACAGTTCCACTTTCCGCCTTCTACATTTTCCATGATTCAGCAATAGCAGTTCAGATTCCTTCACTTCCCATGATCCAGTTACAACAGCAGCAACATTCACAGTTACATTTTCATGATCCTGCAACAGTGACACCTTCCATGTTTCAACAACCGCAGTCGCATATTCTCTAATCTAGCAGTTACAGTAGTTGTCGCTACAGCACCAGTCACATTTTCCTGATCCAGCAGCAGCAACAGCTATATTCCTATTGCATCGTTCATTATCATTCTTGGGTAAGTGGAGGTATGTTGTTTTCTAAACTTTAATCATATAATTCCTTATACGTTGAATTGAATATTTTGGAAAATTCCCTCACCTTGCTCCATTTCATTTTTCACTTTCATGACCCATGCCAAGTTACATGAGGACATGCAACCAGTTCAGTTGGGGGGGGGACTATATTCCTATTCACTACATATTTACTACCATCATTCCATTTTTTTCCACTATCATCATTCCATTTTTCATCTCATTCACCATTCATCAACATTTCTTTTCCAACGATCCTATGTTGCACTTTGCTTCCTACACATTGATATACATATTGGCATGATTCATAAAAGATAGAGAAAAGGATTTCTTATGCACAGTGATGTTTTCTTATGCACATTGATAGCTTATAATTTCCAGTGAGTATATGACTAAATTATTGCAGCAAGAAAACAAATAAGTGAAATGAATGTTGTTAACACAAGAACCAACATTCTTTGTATTCATGGTTGTCACACAAGAACCAACCATAAGAAAATGTAAGTCGTTACTCATGTATTTCACATGTTGTTACACTCTTGTATTTCATACCGTGGAAACATTCATTATTAAAAGGGCATTATCAATCAAAGCCATAGTTTAAATGCCAAAAGTTCTTAAAAAGATCCATGCATGGTTGCATGAGGACATACAACAAGTTCGGTTGGGGGGATGTTGGGCCTCGGAAATGTCATATTTTCTTCCACCTTTTCCTTCATTATTCATTACATTCCATCGTCCCATTAACCTTTTATTATACCATTTTCATACATAAATTTGGGTTTCACCTTATTATTTTCCACTTTATTCATTTTAATATTATAAGTGAATTATGATTAAATATTAGAAAAATAACATATTTTCATTATATGTCAAGGTTGGATGAGTTTTATGATGTGTATTTTCAACAAAGTCAAATATTACCACCTAGCCTCAAATTCGAATTTCATCTTCAAACTTTGAAGATTTGAAGAATATTTGGGACAATCATTCAAGCATATTCAAAGGAGAATATCATGGAGATTTTGATGGCATATCTTATCCAAGATTTGTGAGAGATGTGTGGAGGATTTGAAAGGATCATATCTTGTAATAATAGGAAAGTGGTTGAGAGAANGGGGGGTAGAGATAAGAGATTAGACTTAGATTAGCTTGAAGTCTTAGAAATGGATTCTTAGCTTTGATTCTTTCATTGTTATTCTTTCAGGCTTTCATGAGTTGTCATTTGATTCTTGTAATATAATTTGAGATTGATTTATTGTATGAGCTCATATATGTCAATTGTCGTTCAACTCTTCACATGTTGTATTGTTTTTCCCTGATGCAATTTCTTGCTTTCCTAGTTAGTGTTTCATTGCTTTCCTAGATTAATTTGATTTCAGAAAATTAGATTAGATTAGTTATACTTGAGTCCTGCACATATAGTGCTTGCACTTTGTAAGTCTACGCACTTTGTAAGTCTACGAACCTGGATTGACAAATTAAATGATTGGGAAATTACTACAACGCAATTAATACATCAATGTTTTCACCCCACAAGGACCAGAATCGTAATCCAAAAACGAGAAATTCCCATTGTTTGCATTTTTTGTTTTAGATATTGACTGTCATGATATGAGATAGAGAGGTGTTTTCATCAGGGAAGGCTCAAAAATTACTGAAGCTTCTCCATAAAAGTAATTATCTGTATGCCATAACTCTAAACTCCCTCGTGAGTTGTAAGCCATTTGTATGCACTTAAAAACACATAACAAAAAAATACACAGAAGTACAATATTCAACATACAATTGCGAGTATATTAAGACCTCAATTAGTTGCACTGTAAAGAAAGTACAGTGTCTTATCACCTATTTGAATGTGTGATAATTCCCTTGTCATGAGTCTCATGACCAACGAGTGATGAGTTCAAAGGATTAAATTTAAAGAGTCAACGATATTTGGAATTTAATCAACTTCGAATTGGTCCATTTCAGAAGAAAAATTTTACTTTTTCCTTCCCAAGAATTGGAAGGAACTCTTCAAACCTGAAGAAAAATGGATATTGTTTCCATTAAAATGTAAATCAATATATAAAATCCAATAGTCCTAAGAAAGTTTCAGTTTTCTGCAACTTGATAATTGATAATTAAAAATTATGTATAGAGTGCATATTTACAATAACTCTACTTTGCATAAATATAAGGAAAATGAGGAAACAAACTCTGTAACGAAGAAATAAATGACGGACCTCCCATGATAACATGATGCTAATATGGACGAATTCATAGATACGAATTTAGCGACCCAATACAGTTAAAAACAGAGATCTAAACAAACTCACGCAGAGGTGAGATGAATTCTCACACACAACTTAATTATTTGCTTCAAACAAGTTACATTTAGAGAGGAAATCCAGTTCAACAGATTAACCAGATTTCTTAACGTGTGGATATGAAATTGCTGAAATAATAATACTCTATAAAACGGATTTCGAATTCTCTAACGGAGTAAATGTGGTGGCGCAACGTTTTTTCAATTCAAACTCCATATCTTATTTTTTTCAATTCAAATTTCATATCTTATTTTTTGCTAACACAAGTGTAGTGGATTTGGCTTGCTTCTTTATTACAAATAAAAGTTGTCCTACATTCAGTATCTAATGCATTGCAATTACTGTTTTGATTATGATTATGAGGCACATGGCAACAAAAAGCCTTTAATGCTATTATCTACTTTATTACCATGTCTGAGTGATTAATGTTTCATTTTCTAAAAAGCCCAAGTTTAATATACAGGGTCGGTTAAATACACAAGATTCTGTGATTATTTAATGCTCAGAGCTCGGTTATTTCGGCGTTCACCAACCACTAGTAACTTGTGACTGTACTAGTTAATAGAAATTGAACATATCATGTTGTCCTTTAAAATAACAGTGATAATAACAATAAGTTTTAGCATCAACTTTCTGCAACAAAATGAACTCAAAAAACTTCTTGATCATAGACTGAGTTGGGGTAACTGTAAGGAGTATTACAGAGCAATCGTCCTTTCTTTAACGGGATGCATCCAACCAATTAGCAACAAAAAAAAAAAAAAAATTAGAAAACTGTGTATGTATCTCTACGATGTTGTCTATACAGTGTTGCTATAATACAAGCCATTTGCTCACAAAGGATACATGAATTATTATTTGGAAAATGAAATGGTACAGTTCCTACAAAAACTTTGCAATAAACCTCCATGAAAATACCAATGCTCCACCCTCAATGAAAATACCAATTGTCTCCACCCTCAAAAACCTCCATGAAAATACCAATGCTCCACCCTCAATGAAAATACCAATTGTCTCCACCCTCAATCATGACATTGGTCATGTATGCAGTGACATGTTTTCTATGACATGCAAACTCATGCAGACTCGAACACATCACAATGCAGAGCATTAATGAACATGGCTCCTCCCATATCCAATGTAAATAACAGAGTGAGAAACTATAGATTAAACTAGGTAATAACGCCTTGGAAACTATGCAGCTAACTAATGAAAATAGCCCAAAACATTATGTCACTGCTATGACAAGGACATAATAAATGTCACTGGAATGTCTTACCTTTAACTCTTTTCTTTTGAAATACAATGACACAATGTACATGGTAAGCTTTGTCAATGCACCCAAATTGAAAATAGAGAATTCACCTTGAATATGGCTTTACAAGGCTAATACAGTCATTAATTTGAGCGATATACTCAATGAAAAACAAATATTGTACACATATAAGGCTTTGCCCATTCTATAAATACTTGATGGCGAAAATGTACATCAATGAATTTACACTTTGAGTTTGCTGTTGAAACCAGAATTGTAAAGTTTGATGGGTAGCCAACACAATTGCTTATATGTTAGTATATTCATGTGAATTTTTTGGGCCTCAAAGAAACAAATACATTTCTACAAATTGACCAGGACAAACAGTTGTGTTCGAATAGACACTGAAGGATATAAGGCAGAGGAAAATGGGGAAAAAATGAGCTCAGGCATAGTTGAAGTAAAGAATTTAACAATGAACACTTGTTACTGAACTATGCTCTTTATATACACCAGAAAATCGATTACATACCGTTGCTATGAAGTTAAAAACTACTCTCAAGCTCAAGCGCATGCTACAGCAATTCAATTTATTCACCCACAATTTTGTTATGAGTTGGTTTCACTTTCGTTGTGTTTCTTTGTGTGAGGAGGAGTGTCTTCACAATCATAAATTAGCAATAAAACAAGCAATGTCATAGTCTAAACTTTTTAAGTTTTGGTTTTTTTGAATTTTTTTTGTTTAATTTTGGTTTTTTTGGGATTTTTTTTGTTTAATTTAGTCAAAAAGAAAAAAAAATTAGTAAGTAAGTGTTGTATTTGTAGATTTGAGTGGTTAATTCTGTATCATCCAAATAGTTTAAGGATTTTTCAACACGTTGAATTCATAAATATAATTTAAACAACATAAAATTGAGATTTCTTCAAATTTATATTTCAAAACCCTAATAATCTCCAAAACATTGATTTGAATAAGATAACATGCCAAGTCGTAAATCTGTTGTTCCATCACCTTAATTACAGGAAATACAGGAAATACGTATCCCATGCATTAATCTCCAAGTCGCACAAAATCATTGGGAGTACCAATGCTAATTAACGTGAGCAACCATAACATATATAAAATAAAACATGTATCAACGAAATAAAATGTCACATGGTGAGTTATAAACCATATAATAAATCCACGTATAAACCTTGTAATGTTATAAACCATATAATAAATCCATCCATGTATAAACCTTGTAATGTTATCCTATAGTTTAAACATATGTCTCCTTTTGAAAAATACTTTCAAATCACCCTAAGTATTAATAATGCTTTTGCGTTGATTTCATGCCAACCATACCATTGTTATTTCAATTTTACCATATAGTTTACTTTTCCATGGATATTAAATATAGCCCATTCTAATCATAGAAATGAAATGATACCCTCTCTTTTTTTAAACAAATCCATTCAATGACTTTCCTAGTTGGACCCTACCAAGTGAAGTCATAATGTGTGAATTTAGATTTGCAAAAATTTGCAGGATTTAAAAAATAGTTGGGTTATATGTTGTGTCAACTGTAACGACTCTAATTGGATATATGCTTAAAGATTATAAAGCAAAATTAATTAAAGAAAATAAGTGTGATTACTTAAGTAATACTCTAACTACAGACCACATTTAATGACCTGAGAATTATAATCTAAAAAGATCAATGAAAATGATATA